>CM050918.1:7459309-7559309 GCA_027742785.1 Vigna reflexopilosa | reverse complement strand
AATCACGTAATTGTTGATCTTTATAGGCGCATATAACCGTCCCCACATAAGAACTGACACAATTTTCTTTTATTCTTTTTTCATTCGAGAATCTCACTTTAAATAATCAAATGGTGAACCCCAGCATGTCCTTATACAGTTCATCCCACCTCGACGAAGTCAGCGTACTGTTTCTGATAAGAGACACATCATTTATTCTGTTGATGCCCATAAGGAAGAGAACAAAAACTAGCACACATTTTGCAATGCCATAGTCATTAATTTGCACTTCTCTCCAATGGTTTCTGCAGATGCTCCATCACAATCACAACTATGCATCGAACTAATTCTGTGGTGCATCACAGGACTCCTTGATGTCTTAGTCCATAAAAAAAAAAAAAAGACTCCTTGCTGTACATCAAACAAATAAACAAAAATGTTCTAGATGAAAAATATAACTGATTGGAGGACTTATTATTCTCCCTTGCAGTAAGTATTCGATGTTGATAAGAATGTCGGTGTGGCCTCACTAAACCCTCTGCCAAATGTTGCTTCCACATTTCACCAGTTTCATGAGGGCACGCATGCTTATTGTACTGATCAACGAAATAATGGCCCTGTCAGATTTCTCATGTAATTATTTCCTTCAAGGAGATTTATTTCCTAAGTATCATTTGCCTAGAAATAGATTGAAAAACATTAGGTTGTCCAATGCATTTGCCCGGGGAGGGCGGAGTAAGCACACATGAAGTTTTTCAGATGGTTAGTAAAATAAAGATCCAATTAGGGAGCTAAAAGGGGTTGTGATGCCATCAATCATCATGAGAACTTGATGAGAATAGTGTTAAGATGACTGGGTCATGATTCCATCCAATACAATACAATGACAATTTGAATTCCCTATAAAATACAAGTAAATAATGGAAGAGATAGAAAAAATAAAATAAAATGAAGGCAATAACAAATTTAATCAAGAACTTATGAGACCTTCAGGCTTTGTATCAAATATTATTTCAAAAATAATATTTCAACTTCCAGTTGCCAAGTATACGTTCACAAGATTACGCCAAAAATCTTGAAGCCGGTCAAGATCGTTCATAAGTTAGCTTTTAAGTTGCTGTATCGCGATATTAGTTCATTTGGTATCAATTATCACTGTCTCCTCAAAAATCCCATTGCTTGATAAACATTATCAAGTGTGGTATCTGCTATTTCTGCTGCATTTCTAGCACCTTGTGCCAATACTTCATCTAAATAACCTGAATCGGACATGATTGCCTCATAGCGAACCTGCCAAAGTTGGGGGAAAAATGGAGTGATAACGCACACCATGCTCACTAGTAAGTAAAATATAAGGGACCAACTTTAGGAAGAAAAAAAAAATCCGCTAAGCAGATAATAAATGGAATAGTAGATAAGCTGGTGGCCTACTAAAGCTCAAGAAACTAGCAATCCAATTCAAATCAAAGCAACTTTAAACATTGTTCAGCTTACTAATCTCCAAAGAAAATAACTTATGAACTGACTTTTTTCGTATAACACTAAGATTGTGTTTGGATAACTCTTTCAAATATTTGACCTAAAACTTTCTCTCTTTAAATAGTTGATTGTTTGGACAGTAAAAAACTGAAATGACGTGTCTCTTGTATGCTGAGAACAAATTCCAGCAGAAAAATTAATATTTGGGAGATTTATATTTTTTATCTCCAAAAATATCTTGAAATTCAGTTTTAGTTGCATTTTTAGCTCATACATTTACCATAAGTGATGTGGTTGTAGTCCCTCGTGAGGGACTAAAAACGTGTTTTTGTAGAGACAAAAATCATAAATATTTTAGAGGAACTAATTTCAAGATATTTTGAGAGACCAAAAACATTTTACCTTTAAAATATTTGTTATTCTTGTTGAATGTCATTTTGTAGATTTGACAGTTCAGAACTGCTTTACAATAATACTCTCTCCCCATTTGTTGTAATAAAATAATATTGCATGGTTACTTTATTTGTAATCCATATCCACATTTATATTATGACATAAAACTGTCCAGGTTTTGGATGTCACCATTTTATAGATTCTTTCCCGCCTAATAATTTTCTTAGGGAGAATTGAAATTGAATTGGTTGTGTTTTGCTTACATGTGGGATTTTTGTCTAGTTTTTTTAGTACAAGACCATCCAAACAAAACTTATTATAATATGATCAAATCCAAACGTAAAAACCATTATTTTAATATTGAACTTTTCACAAGTAATTAAATACTACTTATAAAGCATATTTACGCCAATTTAGTAATTAGAAATGCTGACTAACAAAAAGCAATTTGGAGAAAACAATCAAGGCATTCTTCACAAGAAGTAATTTACTATATGAAACCTGAATGGGATGTAAGTGATCAATCAAGGCATCTGTCAAAAGGGTTTTGAAAGTTCCCCAGTTCATATTTTGGCATTCCTGAACAACTTCCTGCATAAAGAATGAGTTTCAAGTAGAATTGACCAATTAATTACTACATGATTGGGGATTAATTTAAATAAATTAAAAGTTGGATATTTAAATAGGAATTTTCTACATACACAAAAGTTCAGTAGTACATCTGATCAACTAATTTTTGGTTGGCAGATTAGAAAGAATTATTTTACAAATTAATGCCCTAGAATTATTCTAAATTGGCAGCAATATGTTGAGGAAGTTTAAAGGATACTCATGTTAATGCCATAATTTGAGAAAGACTAGTTCATTATTATGAATTTAAAAACAGATATATGTTCCTCAAGCATATATCATACCATCCTAGTTAACTATTTCGCATCTTCCCGTTAGCCTGATATCTCTAGTTTTTTAATAACAAAAGGCATGCACAAGACAGACAGCCAGTCCTAATACCTGTATTTTAGTTTGTTATAGAAAAGAAACTGACAAGATATATCCCACCATACAACTTAAAATCCGATTCATCCCCGTTATAATCAAACATGTAGCCTTCATTTCTCAGGTAAGGTCACTCCTGCTCTAATGCTGATTGGGTACGGTTACCAAAAAACAAACGACCCACTTCAGGGTAGTGTGCTCTACTTGGAGGAAACCTAATTAATGGAAGAGGAAGAAGCAAAACAGCTTCCAGATTCAATGCAGAAACTGCATAGTGCATACTACACTATTATAGCAGCAGCTACATTTGAGCTTATGTATCTTGAGCAACTACAACAACTAAAACCAGGAGACATTCAGTGCACGAATTATCTGTAACAATCAAGCTACACTTCATAATGAATCAAACTCGATCTTCCATAAAGGATCAAATGCATAGAGATCAATTGTCATTTTGACAGAGAAAAGGTGCTTCCCTGAGAAATCATAACCAACTTGGTAACTTCAACAACTAACTAGCTGGCATGTTCAGTAAATCACTTCAAGTTTCTTCGTTTTGAATGAATTTGTAACAAGTATGCTCTAGTTTGAGGGGGCTTTGAATAACATGTTTTACTTATTTTGCACATGCCAATATCTGTGGATTATCCAATACAATAAATTAGGGATTCAATTTATATCCTTTGTATTTATAACAGTACACTAATTTTTCATTAAATAACACGTGTGCAACTCTAAGACACACAATATTAGAAATCCTCCTCTCTTTATAGGCAATTATGAAGATGTTTTTCTATATCTTAAGAACCATGGAAACTCAAGGATCATAAGAAAATAAAAAGGGAGACTAAAGATCATAACTCAACTCATAAGAGTTTCAAGTATACGAAAAACTATATTTATAGACTTGTGCATTATTAAAAATAACAACACCAGTGTTGCAATTGCTAATAACATCAACGATGATGGTAGTGTCATCATGGTAGTGTCATCGATGATGAGAGCACCCTCAATAGTTTTTCTATTTTTTCTCATTTGCAACGAGAACCCTAGCGGACAAGGGTCATCCTTACAAGTTGGGCTTCTTTTTGGGTTGGGTTTCTTTAGCAAAATAAAGGGCTTTTTTAAACACGAACCCTGGTTGCTCAAACAAATCAGCAGGGCACAGTACGCAAATTTCATGAGCAACCATGAGATCCCACTTCGATCTGTGCATCTCCTGATTCATTGTGTTCGTTCACTTGCTGTGTCCCCATACCACAGGATCATACGAGTACAGAAGTTATACTCAATTTTCACAACATTGCTTCGAAGCTCCTTATGTTGGGTCAATGGCTGGTGTTTTATAAAAAATTGCTGATCATATTTATGCTGAAGAGTATAAACTTCAGAAAAAGTTGGCAAATCACCAATGGACCACTTGGAGAGTAATTCTCTGAAGGAACTCTAGTCTAAGAAACAAGAAACTTAAGTCAACATTGTGCCAACTCACCAACATGTCTCAACACCCACCATCAACCCCCAAATACTAAGCACCGACCACCACCTAACAACCCAGACCCTCACCTTCCATATCAAATGCTAATATTAGCAAAATAGACCTTCCTATATTCTTTGAGTTTATATGACACAGGCCTCATTTTTCAACCACCACACAAATAAACCTTCACTTGATGGCCTTTTCAAAATTTGGAATTTTAAAAGAAGTAGAACACAATGGCATTGTTTGATCTTATGTATTATATCTAGTGATAAAAGGCTTTGTCGTTTTTCATTTTGTAATGAAATAGAAGTTCATCCAGAAAGAAAGAAACAGCTTATAATAAAGGGCAATGGCTAATCCCATAATCAATCTCAGTACCAATAGCCACTATGACTTTAGTGGATAAAATCTACAATAACCCAAGGTAAGCATAAGGTGATTCTGCCTTGTGTCACTTTTTTAGGCCAACTTTTTTACTTTTAAAAGACCAAACACACACTTCATTACATTTCACACAATAAACGTAAAATCATAAAGAAAATAAAAAATTACACATGGAACAATAGAAAAATTAATTGAACTAAGTAGTTTCAGAACCACTGAGAACGTATTGATAACAGAAAAAACTATAATTATCAGTGCAAAAAACATATATATATATATATAGTATTTCTGACCTCTTTCGCCTTTCCTGAAACAAGCTGGTATATGGAAAGAAGATTGTTACATTCAGGCCTCTCAGAGTTGTCAAATTCCAAGCTGTAAGATTTGTCATAAAGTGCACACCAAAAAGGATTTATAGAACACAGGTAAATGACAAAGAAAGAAAGCATTTATAGACTAAAGCTCTGAGAACCAATATCATCATATAGTAATATGGCCATTACTAACCTTGGAAATGAATCAGTTTTGCAACGTTTGATTTTGTTTGCTATAAGCTACAAAAATAAAATAAGTAAACTCGTCAAGAGCAAGCAAAAGCAAACTAAAATTCAAGGACAGATAGAAAACTTATATTCATAGTTAAATTTACTCAAATATTAATCTGTAAGCAACAGATCATTGAGTACAGGTGGCATTGTAAATTAAGCACACCTAGTAGGGAAGCCTGGTCAAAGAAGTAAGGACAGCAAAAATATTAAGTATTCTCACCAAGTGGGGATATAGGGAGATAGATACAAACTAACACCCCCACCCCAAATTTGAACCCATAATCTCACAGGGCAACAACTATGCCATCACACCAAGGTTCATCACAAATTAATTACACATAATCATATAAAATAGAAATCATGTCGTATAAGGGTAACTTCAAGCAGTCAAGTGTACTATGCCTGAGAACAAATAAGCAATTTTTACCCAAGACTCGATTATGCTGTGGATCTATCTCAATGAGAAATTATAAAAGAAATTTGATTCTCCTCTTATTTTTGTGAGTAAGAACCTCACTGTTTCCAATGTAAGTCTTCATGATTTAGACACTTTGTTCACATCGTTTAAAAGATTTGAAACTAAACCTCTAAATTACTCATAAATCCTAACCTGTGCTAGTGCCCCAAAAACATGTGTCATTACCTCCTCAATTTATCTTTATCTTTCTTATAAGGATATAGAACATGGATTAAGAAACACGTAAGCACCCTTGATTCCTCATTTATAATTTATATTAAAGCCATTGTTCCTGTTATACCATTAAGCTCTCCTTCTTGTTATCTCTCTAGCTAATTAATTTCTCTATCATTTATTTCTCTAACACTACCTCCACTCTTCTCTCTCGTATGATAAAAATATTTAAAAATTAGGTGAAGGCAAAAGCACAATTGATAGGATAATGTCCAAAGATATCACATTAACTAAAGAGATGAATTATATTACTGAATACAAACCTCACCTTACAAACTGGTTTTGTAAGGTTGAGATAGGTTTAAAATTCACTTTTTAAAATATAGCAATGATGCTCTTTTAAAAGAACAAACAATAAAAACATCTCTTTTCTTCTAAAAGGACAAACAACAAGCAATGGTAGTAACAAGATCTAGCAGTTCAAATTTCATCAAATGATGCATATGCAATTTATGTTATTAGACTATGAAAAATAATGGACAAGAGAATATGAAGAGCTAACTATCAATCAAGTATGTTATTGTACTACCTTACAAAACTATTAAACACAGTCAAAAATGTAATCTGTCTTTCATATCCATTGCATCATATAGACATAGTAAATTTCATATCCACTTTTATATAAATTATAAATAAAATCATTGGCAAGGGAGAGGTCAAAATAAAAAGGAATATCATAAAAAAGAAAGACAAACGTTAAGAAATGTAAAATAAAACAGAAATTAAACCATAAGGGTATGAAACCAAGAATAAAATTATTGTGTTGCAAACCCCACCAGTCATCAATCACCATACCCATCATATTGCCCCAGTCCTCCTAGATATAACTTCTAAAACAAATGCTAACGAGAAGCCATCATAAAATTTTCCTGAAAGATAACTGCTTGGATTTTACCCCATTACCTTTCCATCCAAAGTCATGGTACAGGATAATCTCTAAAGTTCTTTCAACTCTTTTCCACAGTTGTAGAATTAACTCTTGACCAAGATGAGGATTTACAATGACAACATATATACCTATCAACTTATAACCATGATCATACAGTCATTTAGAAACAAAAAACGTATACCATAAATTCAATATTTTATAGTTGAACGCTACTGCCTATAAAACTATGCCTGTGTTGAGATATAAATTCACTCATCGTGTAAAAATCAGAATTGCTGCCTTAAGCATCAGCCTATTACAGGTCACGCCAAATTCCCATATAGAATCATAGATTACACGTAAACAGTTCAGAGAATAATTATACACTATGCACCAATGCAGTTAGACCTACAAAACTGAATTATTCTTACATCTTTAGGATCAAGAATGTTGATTCTGGATTGATCAGAAGGTGCAGACTTTGACATCTACAAAATTGAATCCAAAATAAATATAAGACAATTTATATAAGTTAAAACCAATAAATACTTTTCTGTTTTCTATTTCCTGAAAAAATGGCATCCATAGCAGGCAACCTCCCTTAATTTCTTTTATCTATTCTGCACTCTTTGATGGTAAAACGGAACTATCTAACATACCAGTTGAATATTCAAGAGTTAATGATTTATACAGCAAATGAACAGGCTGATAATTACAAACAGAAATGTTGGGTGTGTGTGTGTGTGTAAAGTATGTACATATAAGCAGTAAAAAGTAGAAAACCTTGGACAGGCCATCAGTAAGCGACATTATCCTGGCACCAGCTGGAGGTATAAGGGGCTCTGGAACCTACATCCCAGAAAGTGCTGTAAGAAATAAAATACAATTCCATTGTATAATGATACATTAGCTCCTTTTAATGGGATGATATATAACTTGCCTTAAATATATTACCACCTCGGCTGTCATAAAGATGCAAAATAAAAGTAAAATAGGTCAAGCCCGATGTAAAATCTATAAAAAAGTAAAGAATTTCAACCACATGATGTGGATAGCATTTATCTCCAGCTTAGAAACAATTACTCACCCCCCTAATTTCTTCCACTTTCTCCCTCCATATAAATTATTAACCCGCTCAGCTAAGTCTCGAGTCAACTCCAAATGCTGCTTTTGATCTTCACCAACAGGGACAAGATCAGACTGCAGAAGCATGCTGCAATTATAAGAATTATTCTTATTCAAGGTAAATTTAATATAATGCATTTCAAATAACTTTTCTAGAAAAATATTGAGGTTGCAAAAACTAATCAAGCAAAGCAGCAATCATATTATGTAACATTAGCTTATTTATTTGGGCTTTTTAACTTTGACTGTTACATTCAAGGACCTACAAAATTTCCACAAGTTAGAGTGTCAGAAGTCACCTGATATAGAAGTATATCAGAAGCCATCAGAACAGGATAAGTCAAAAGAGCAACCCCCACTTCTTCATCTCCCTGCATATCCAATTCCACAAGAATCTATTACTTGTACAAATGAAAACATACAAGTCAGTATGAGAGTACTGAATAAAAAAGTGCCTGCTTTAGCTAACATACACTGATCAAAGACAAGCTGCATAGTACAATCCATCACAATGGAACATGCATAAATAGCACATACAGTGATTGAGAAGTTTTTTTTATTATTTATGTTATTATCTACATACTTTTATATGCTTAAGTATAGTTTTGCGTTTAAGTTACAACCTTTTACTTCCCGATCATACATAAAATCTCAAAATTTGACAACATTGAACTTATATGTTATCAATTTATCCTTAGAATAGGCTTTATTCGTTACCAAGGCCTAAATATCTGACCAGAAGCTTTTGCCTTCCATTATTCAATGAGCAGTGATCAGAAGGTTAACATTCGGTATTACTACTGAGCATTGAAGCACAATCAGAGCTCAAAAATGGTGTGGTGCACAGTCAAGTTCTTGACATTAAAAACAAAGTGAGTTTTTTTTGTTTGCTTTCCAATTATTCCCTATATGAAAATATGAAAAGATAAAGTCAGTCCAGAGGAAATATTACTCCCAACGTTTGCTTGATTAAAGAATCAAGTTGATCAATATTACTTCAGAAGACCACTGTCTAGAAGCAAGAATACTGATATAAATTAAGTAATGAGATAAGACTTGCAAAAATCAAATTATATGCATAAAACAAGAAAAATAATAAATAATTTTATAAAAAAGAAATTAAGAATTCATACAGCCATTAACGCACCGCCTTGCGAGATTTCTCTTTAAACTGTATCATCTTGTTGAGCCAACCAATCGGTGTTGTGGAACTTAGCAGCCACATCAATTCTACATGTGCGCGAACATGAGATTGTGCGAATACTGAGGCCTGTATGCACAAAACGAATGCCATTTATCCACAGTGATCTTGAAACTTCCAACATAAATACACTTTACAAAAGGTTCAGAGCAAGACTTGCGAAGGACCTTGGAAGGATCTACTCCACATGCTAGGTAAATAGCAGCAGTTGACCTTGTAGCCTTAGATAATTGTTGGGTGTCATATGGTAATGTAATCTGTAAGATGAAAACCAAAGGGGGTGAGAAATGGGACAGTATCATTCAAAATCAAGAAAACAGAAAACTCGCCTTTACCAGTAATTAAGTACAATGAAAAGAAATTTAAAGCATAAAAGTAGTTCACAAAATCCTCTCAGAAAATAAATATACTTAGCCTTTAAAGCGCAACTTTGAAGTGATGACATAGAGAGAAAAAAAAAAGAGCAGTATGACATAGGTCAAATATGAAGTGATGTTACATATCCTAACAAGACACTAGAAATTTGCTGGAACAGTGCTATATTGTCTGTGTCCGTGTAACCTCCAGCAACCATGATTCATAGGTTGTACACCTTTGACATAGAAAGTCTGGCCGTTCTTTATACCATCAACAAGGATAAATTGTGAGTATTCCAATCAAAATAAACTCTAAATAAAAATGTACATCTAAAGAAAAGTGAACTTAAATTATCCTAAAATTCTGGATCTTTATCCTCAGTTATAAGTAAATATGTAAATTTTCTTGGAAGAATTCCTAATCCTCATTAATGAGAAACCCCAATTTAAATGACCTATTTGCGAATTGGTCTCAGAAAGAGTAAATGGTACAACAAATTAAAGTACACACTTGAGCTAACAGTAAACTCACACAGAACAGAAGCAGCACAAACAAATCAATTTCAAGATTCTTTGTCGATATTATATTCCAAAAGAATAGTTATATGAGCTCAGACTTGTGGCTCAAACAAAAACATCGTTGAGCACTTCATAAGTCTAGGTAGCATAAGGAATCTGGACATACCGCGTGCAGGTCCACAATGAAGAAAAGTGTTTCATATACATTCTGCAAAATGAAAAGTATAATGTCTTAAAAAATATGCAAATTTGTGAATCGAGACAATCAAGCAGCATTTCAGTTATGGAATCCAATCAAGAGCCTATCTGGATAAACATACCCATGAGTACTTAGAGGAGAAGAAAATAAGATGAAAAATTAAATAAACTTTATCTAAATTAAAATTACCTCGTGCATTACCCAATTTATCAAAGTCACATTATACCACAGTCATTGCCAATTAAATTACTTATACAATCCAAAACAACACCCTGGAATAAGAAAAAGAAAGAGGCCGTGAATAGTAAACCTGAAGGGCAACCCAATTCTTGATAGCTCCAAAATAGTTTCCAAGGTGAATTGAGCCCGTGGGCTGAACCCCCGACACTACTCGTTTCCTGTCAAAAAATTAAGCATCAACAAACGACACAGACAGCAACATAATTCACACCAAAATTAACAAAAAAAAAAATCCAATGATTAGTCTTACTTTACGGTGATTGGAGTTGGAGTCTCTGTGGAGGTAGCAGTGAGAGTAGTACAACAGCATATGTGAGAACGGAGCGTTGAAGCACGGGACCTGGTGATTCCAACTTCCAATTAAAATCAGAAAAACCTAAGCGTGAAGTGAAGAACAAAAACGAAGAGAGCGAGCTTAGAGTACAGTGAAGGGACGAAAAGTGGACGACAACACGATAGAACAGCGAAATGCGAAACGCTCATCTTCTTCCACTCCACGCACGCCTTACCGTTTAGCTTTATCTGTCGCAGCAACTCGCCACTGGTTTAAGGCGGGTGCAGCTTTGGATGTTCCTTCTGTATCTACAACAACGCATCAACGGCTGTCATTTGAAGAATCAATTCGTTAACCTAATCTACTTTCTACATTTTTTTTATATGATTTTGTTTATGTAAGGAATTGTAATTTGTATGAATTAATGATTTATAAAAATATTAATTCTCACTGCCATGATACCAGTGATAAATAATTGAAGGAGTTCAAAATTCTATAAATACACATTGATGTGAAGAAATTTTTTTAATTCTTTTATGATAATTTTTTATATTTATTTTTTTTAATGAAAAACATTTTTAAGGACATTAAGTTTTGTAGTTTTTGATTCATAATATAAATAGGTTTTCACCATTTTTTATAAGAAATTTGGACCCATTTGTAAGAAAAACTTTCAAGTTATTTTAAAGAACTTTGTATTATCATATTTAAATTGTTTACTTAACATTAATGAATCTTCCTTGACTTATTAATTGTTATTAGTTGTGGTGTTTTTTCATTTTTTTTTATTTCTTCTTACGTTTTCTATTTTGTGGTGAATATTGTGAGAAACAATTTGATATTTTCA
Source organism: Vigna reflexopilosa (assembly GCA_027742785.1). Lineage (NCBI taxonomy): Eukaryota > Viridiplantae > Streptophyta > Magnoliopsida > Fabales > Fabaceae > Vigna > Vigna reflexopilosa. The sequence continues at coordinate 7,547,727 of CM050918.1, read as the reverse complement.
ATCCTTGATTAAATATTGATAACTTCCAAATACCAAAAAAAACTATAATTATGTTGGCAGATGCCAACTTACAATCAAATTTTTAATTTTAATTTAAGCAAATTAAGAAATAAGTTATTTGTAATATAATACTTATCTAAAACGATTTTTAGTGTTATAGTGTAGTTGTCTTTTTGTGTAATGCAACATGTTGAAGAAAAAACTTTATTTATGAGAAAAATAATATGTACAGAAGAAAAAGCAATTCAAAATTTTACGCTAGAAAGAAAATATGATAAATAAAGCACATGTTTGTTACAAAGTTGAACATAGATTTATAGTTTTAATATCACTCCTTTTATTGTAATTTGTTATTTAATTACAAAAATATATGCAATTCAAGAAAAAATTATAAATATCTACATTTATTTAAACTTTTTAAGTTATTTTAGTTTTTGTTGCTAGTATATAAAAAATACTTAAGAATCCATTTCAGAATTCATTAGTGACTCTTTTATTGATTAACTATGTAACAGCTAACAACACCCACCGTGTGTTATACATAGTCTAGTAGAAACTATGATATACACGAACTTTTAAAGTGCATTAGAATAAGGCACTCAATACATTTCTTCTTCCTCTTTTATTTGAAGTTTTGCAAAATATGAAATGGGTTACAAAAAGTGTATTAATTGGTATTCAAAAGGTATATTTAAGGTATTTCAAAAGGTGACTTCTTTTTTTATGTATAACATTTCTTCTAATAATATAAAATTATTAAATAAAATTTATATAAATGATAATCATCAAGCAGGTGACATAGAAATATTACATTATATTATAATCATTTATAAATATGTATTGAGTATATCAATACATATTTATACATATTTTGGGTGCTCAGCGCAAAAGCTCTCACAATAAATAGCACAAAAGCTCTCACAATAGATAGCGTTCAGTGTCAGTTTTTGGTGCTAGTGCTAGGAGATATAAATAAGCTCCAAACCTGCAGTGGTCAATGGTGTTCAACGTGCCCTATTCACCGCTTAGCACTAAACCATTCACATTTTGGTCCACTCAATGGTGAAACAAGCCCTCAACACCATACTAGGAAATACAACAGTCTAGTTTTAATACGATACAATCCAATTTTGATTTGATGCACTTAAGGCTTATTCAAAGGGCCAATTTGATATCTCTGAATATCGACTAGGGTACCAATGTGCCCAAATAACTATAGACTTAGTGTATCAATATAACGTCAAACCAAACCAAATCCAAAGCAGCACACACTATCAGATTTTTGAAACAAATTTTACAATCAAAATTCATAATAGATTTTAGCATACAATTTCACTCATTCAAGACAACAATTTTCTTTAATCAAAACCATAGCACACTCATAAATTCATCAAAACAAAATTTACAACCTAATTACAAAATTCACTTCGAATTTAACACGTAGTAAAAACTAGAACGGTGTTATTGATATTAAAATATAGTGATTATCTAATTGATATTAAAATACAATAATTAGCTTGTGGTCATTAAAATACAATAATCAAGTAATTGATATTAAAATAGAAGAATTAGATAATTGATATTAAAATACATTAATTAACTTTTTTTACTTAACAAAAGAACAAAAAACCTAAAACATCTCTATAAACACAAAAAGTCTTATATGTTCATAAGAACCATGATTAGGTACACTATTAAGACTATTTATCAACAAACATACAAAGAAAGACAAAACACATCGAAACAAAATATCATCTTCCTCTATCTAAAAAAACTAATCAAATTGAAGAATTTATTGTTATAATCAATTAGACGAAAAAAAGAAAAAACTTCTAAAAAAAATGAGAGAACTCGAAAATGATTTCTAGATAATAAATTGTTTTAAAATAATAAAACTTAATAACAAAATTATTTATATTAAAACATTTTAATATTAAAAAAATTAAGTCTTAATATTTTTAAACTATCAAAAATGTAATTTTTAAGTCTACATTCTGATTCAAGTTTTTATTCCTCGTAATTTCACTAACCATTGTAAAACTATAATACCACATTTTTCACACTAAATATAAAATATTTCACACAACTAATTATAACAAAATTTGTAGTTGTAATATTATTTTTCTATTATGACTTTTTCTTATAAAAAATAAACATCATATATATTCAATAATTACAAAATTATAAAACCAGGTAAAATTTTTAAATTAAATAAACACAAATTAAATTTTAAACCATTTTACGGAGCCTAATTCACCAATTATAAATTTTCATCTTATAAACTTATCCAAAAAAAATTTAAAAAGATGAAAAGAAATATTTTTTTAAAACGGCACATTCTTGGAGCAAGAAATTCAATAGTTCCAACCAAAGAATAAACAATAAAGAAAATCATCACATTTAAAAATCAAGTAATTCATAGTTAAAATCATAAATAGAAAAACACATCACACTTTAATTGAATATTCTAAATTTCATCATCTACCATTAATCATTAAAAAATAATGTATAAAAAATTCAAAATAATAAATAATTAAATTAAATTAAGTAAATTGATATGAGTTCAACATAAATAAGTCGGGTTCTAAGTGAACCACACGTTGAAGACTAATTCACACAAAAAATTATATTTTTTTTTAAATTTAATCTAACTCAAATTCACATGGATTGACTAACGGTTTCAAAACCGATTTTGACATCACTACCTTAAGATGATAATACTAATTCGATTCAAACATTGAATTAATTAAATTAAGTTGACTTTTGTGAATATTTTATAAAATTATAATTTTTTAACGAGAGATATTCAGAACCTAGGATGGATCGGGTTAATTGATCATGTTCGGACTCACTTCACACACATCGAATTAGGATAAAAAATTATTTTTAGGCACTAAACGTGATTCAATAACAAAAAAAAAGGAATTTTTTGTTAAATAAAAAAAAGTTGTCCGAAAATATGCCAAATAAAAGAAAAGGTCGATAAAGTAAATGTTGGTAATAATTGATTAATCCAGCGTCGTTTCAGTAAAAGTGGGGAAGTGCAGTGTTTAAGAGGCATAAACCACGACGGTTCGTCTCCTTTGATGCGGCACAGTGCGGGGAACGTATTTCCCCTTCGTTCTCTGCAAATCTCAAAACCCTTGCATTGCACCCGAAAATGGATGACGATGAGAGAGAGAGGTTACTGGAGAGGGAGAGATTGCAAATCCAGATGATTCGCCAGCTCGATCTCGAGCACCTTGAAGTTGAAGAAGTCGATTACTCCGATGAAGACGAAGACGCCGACGGCGAGGTCGACCCGGATTATGCGCTTTGGCTTTCACAATTAACTTCGTCCGGTTCTCCTCACTCTTCTGCTGAATTCACTTTTGACACTTATATCACGCCGTTGCATACCTATCTCGGTGGTATGCATTTGTATTGTATTCTTATCTTGAGTATCTGCGCCTTTTTTTCTGGAATGCATTTGCATATTGCTCTGTTTTTTCCTTGCAGATGTCGAAGACACGCGTCACAGGACTGCGTTTTTGGACGGTGGAGCTGTATTGAACATTCCGCTCTTTTGTCTCCGAGGTATTTGTAAAATTGATTTTAAATAGATTTCGAGGTAAAGTGATTCATGTTTGTGTGTGTGTGGAGTTAGTACTGAAACTTAACGTAATTTATTTTTTTATTCTGCACAAAAGTTACTTTAGTTTCTTCAATTCAATATCGAGTTGGGATTCAATCAATTTGTCAACATGAAACCAAGCATGCGAAAATTGACTTATAATCTTGTTGGCTGGCATTTCAAAGTGATTTTGGATCATTCAACAGGATCTAAACATGCACTTATCCTCTGGTTTTTTAGACGGTGTTTTGCTTGTTGATGAGACAAGAATGAGTTACTAGTGAAGAATTTTTTTGAAAATCATACCCCCACAAGGTGGAAAATGTGTAAATGATTAGACATTGTATTTTAAGGTCCATATCGTGCTCCACTCTCATTATTGTTAGAATAGCAGGGTTTTACCTCTGTACATTTTGAGTTTCAAATCAGATTTCGGTTTAGTCTCTGCCATTTTAGAATCGCTTGCGTCTGGATCTGAGCCTTTTTATCCAGCTGCACTGTCTTGTAGTGTTTTTGGAACCTTTATTTTTTATTTTTCCTTTATCTGTATGAAACTTTTGAATATCATTTTGAAAAATGTTATATAAGTTATTTCCTCCTAGCTTCAAAGAGGCAAACTGTTGTCTTCTCATATGGCTTGCCTTGGTATGTTTTTTAGGTTTGTTTTATAGTTTAACTTAAGAGTTTAACTATTCCTTGCAACATTCAGGAGTCGTACTCTTTCCCGGGGCCACACTTCCCCTTAGAGTTATTGAACCTCGTTTGGTGGCTGCTGTGGAGAGAGCTCTAACTCAAGATGATGTTCCTCATACCATTGCTGTTGTAAGTTAACTTCCTGTGACGAATGTTTACAGTTTATTCATGCTTGTAATTCACTTTTAATCTTTCTCTTAAACATACATGAGGTGTGCACATGCATATTCCTTTCAGATTCGAATCCACAGGGATACTGCAACACGTAAGACGAAATCAGCAAGCGTTGGGACAACTGCAGAGGTATTCCTTCCCGCTTCTCAATAACTTGTCTTTAAGAAACATTATAAAACAGTAGCAGGTCATTTTGCTTCAGAAATTTAATGTTGGCACAGCTGCACTATGTTGGCACATTCACTCTTTATTTGTATTTGTGCAAAAGCTGTTCTAATGCAACTGTGGATGCTGGGAGAAGCAGAGCTGAATTTATTGTTTACATAACTTCTAGTTCATCAATGCAAAGCCTGATTTTTGTAATGCAGAAGTCATCAATTCCATATCTCTTAATGGAGAGAAAACAATAAAAGAGTCCATCTATAGTTACAAATTTAGTCTCCTTATTTTCTTCTACAATTAGACATTGGTGTCTATATGTCTGTTGGTTTATATTGCTTGCTAAACTAATATCTATAGATTCGACAATTTGGGCGTCTGGGGGACGGTTCACTGAATGTAGTTACCCGTGGACAACAACGATTTCGCCTAAGACGGTCCTGGAATGATGTGGAAGGAGTGGTTAGCAGAATATTATTATCTTTACTGCCTCTATATTTTTTTTAACTTGGGCATTAGCTATGTAACTTAAGGCTGACAAATCCCTCATTCTTTGTTTGGTTGGGGTGCCTCCTTTTAGCCTTATGGAGAGATCCAAATTATTGAGGAAGACCTTCCAGTGAGAATTCCAAGAGATGCTTTTGGCAAATTAGCACCATTGAGTAACATGCCCTGTAGTCAAGCTGTCTCACATACGGTGTCTTCACCATATTCTCATGCTAAAATGCAAAGGTCAAAAGATAAGGAAAGTGATTCAGAACCAAATTCAGATGACAGTTTTGAGAATGAACTCTCAACGATGGAAAGGAAAATCCATCTATCAGTTGTTGGCTCCAGTTATGTAGATGATACAATGGATGAATCAGCAAACAGCTGCAACCCTAAATTCATGTGTAAGTCAGATCAGGAAATTAGATCCAATCTGGATTCAAGGACTGGGAATTGTTCCACTTCTGGAAAGCAGTCATGGAATGAAGAGCTTAATAGATGTAAAAACATATGTGCCTACACATCTCATAAAATTTCAAAAGCATTTTGGCCCCACTGGACATATCGGATGTTTGACTCTTATTTGCTGGCACAAAGGGCTGCAGGTAGGCTATGTTGTTGTTCTTCTATCTTCCGATTAGATATTTCTTGCAAATTTCCCCCCACCCCCTCATTGTTATGGCATCAATGTTATTAGCTAAATAAAATTTCTGGTTATCTTTTCTACTTGCTGGTATGTTAGTATTGGTTTTAAAATTCAAAAAAAGGTCATGAATGGAAAATTCATTACCAGGTTGTGTATTTCTAGAATTTTCAGAAATGGTTTGGTAATATATATAATAATACTATATTAATCTGTGCTTTTGTCCATTTATTTATTTATAATTGACTGAAATTAAATAATGAAAGTCTTCGTTTTCTTAATGAAATCTTTACTATGGTATAAACAATTAAAATTAAATAAACGATTAGTCTCGGAATATTGAATTTTTTCTGTAAAACAGGTATGTAGCCCTTACAATAAAGGCTAATGGTTGTGTTGTGTTGATAATCTATAGATATGTGGAAGCGAATAGTTGGGGTGCCTAACATGGAAAGTCTCGTTAAGAAGCCTGATGTTTTATCATTTCACATAGCTAGTAAAATACCTGTGTCTGAGTCTACAAGACAGGAGCTTTTGGATATAGATGGCATTGCATACAGATTGCGTAGGGAAATTGAATTACTAGAGAGCATTGATCTTATCCGGTGTAAAAGCTGTGAGGTAATAGTTTCTTGTGAATATTGCTTGTGAATAATAGAGACAATTTCAAATGTGCAAATCTGTTTCAAGCTTCATCAAATGTGGAAAGTAATATTTCTCACACTTTATCACCATCTTAAAATTTGCAGACTACGATTGCAAAACGAAGTGATATGTTGGTGATGTCGAGTGAGGGTCCTCTTAGTGCTTATGTGAATCCAGGTGGTTATGTGCATGAGATAATGACTCTTTACAAGGCAAATGGTTTATCTCTTCTTGGACCAGCAGTAGCTGAATACAGTTGGTTTCCTGGGTAAGTGTGTCACTCCATTTCCATATTATGTGATGTTAGGAACATAGTTTCTTTAGGGTTTAGAAGAATTAGGTATGTCAAAGGTCAAACTATTCCATGCTGTGAATCTGTTCAATGTTTCGTTAATGGTTATTAAACATGTATATTTTCTCACCTAGTTTTTTGTCCTTTGAATATGGTTGGCCGGATTCTATTTTCAAATATGGTGTTGGATTTGTCCTCTCTTTTTTCAGAGACATTTTCTACCTGATATCTGGGTTTTGAGGAAAGAAAGGCAAAAGTATTGTCAGTTTCCACACTCTTTTATGGGCATGCAGTCCATTTTTGTTAGATATACACAGGAATCGAAGAGCTCTCGTTCTGCTCAGTTAACTTTTTAATTTCACTTGTTTCTATGTATTAGATGTGTGCATTTATTGTATGTAAATACGGAAAGATGGAAATATGTAAATACGGAAAGATGGAAATACGTAAATAAGGAAAGATAGAAATAGTCCATTATTAGAAGTTAAATTTCATCGATTCTTTGTATCATTAATTGTTCGCTTATTTGATTATGAATAAATAAAAAACATGTGTGTGGGTACAACATATAATATTAAATCCTTTGTACTATATGTGTGCTTCACTTTTGGGAAGATACATATTCTGTATTTCTCTTTTAACAAATTTTTCTTTACTAGAAAAGGTTGATGTTAAGTTTAATTTAATTCAAGAGTAGTAGAAAATAAAAAATATCTTGTATTCCCTTTGCCAAATGCCCTCTTAATTTACATTATTATAGATATAAATTAATAGTTGATAATTGATATGCTTTTCATTTATTCGCCCAAAATTCACTTATTGTTATTTTTCTAGCTTTTGATCTAAAGGAGTATCGATGCAAATGTACTTTATTTATTGATTGAGGAGTACATGGGCAGAACGGAATGCCGCTGTCCTTTAGCTAATAATTCCATTAGGGCTGAGGCTGGTATGCAGGGGGATGGAAAACTCTCAATTAGCTTTTTCTTTATTTTAATTTCCTTCTGCTCTATGGAAATTTCTATTATAAACAATTCAGAAAAAAACGTCTCTGCTATACCCAGCAGTAAAAAGAGAAAAAGAGAAAAGGATGAGCCAGTAGTTCCCTCAAAGTGGACGTATTCTGCAACTCATGTTTTTCGTGAGATTAGTACTGAGGATGCTACATAGTGTCTACATGTACATGGTTATTTAATGAGAAGTGAGAAGCTAACGTTCCAATGTGCTTTTTTTTTGGCAGGTATGCATGGACAATTGCTATTTGTGCTACATGTAAAACCCAAATGGGGTGGCTTTTCACAGCCAGGAGCCAAAAACTGAAACCCAGCACTTTCTGGGGGATTCGGAGCTGTCAACTTGCAGAAGAAAAAACGCGAAAACCTATAGTTTGATATTTATGCAATCATCTCTCAATATAAAGCCATGTTCAAGTAACTCGGCATGGCTAATGTATATAATGATGCAGCTTTGTTGTAGCACTGCGCATGTTGATATTACGTATATTAGAAAGTATATGTTTGTAAGGGCTTGGAAGAAATAAAGTGACACATTAAGTAATTTTAAATGAGAATCATTGAGAACTATGGTAGCTGTCGTGTTTTCACAGGATAGATGAAGAAGCGCCTATTTCGTTCAAAAGAGTTTGATGTCTGCTTGTTAGAAGTTTTTGGATTTGTTCTGCCACACTGGAAGCTAAAGTTCGTTTTGGGGGAATAATGTGCAATGTATGAATTACCTGAACAATTATATATTCTATTTTTATTTTAGTTGTTTGGTTTTAATCCTTATGTAAGTGGACTTGACTAGTATGAGTACGGCAAGTTTTTATTAATCTGCCTAAATTTCTGCGGCACTCCATATATAAACACATTTTGACACCAACCAATTAAAAATTATTTCTGCCACGATTTTGAAGTTATTATTATCATGTTTGGAGTAAAATTGAGTAACTATAGTTGTTTCAAGGGATTATTTATAAAAGTTAATTTTATCATACATGATTAAGTATGATTGTGTAAAACACTACCAATGTATTTTTTTTTTTTTTTGTGTTTACAACATTTGGACTCCTGATGCTTTGTGTTCTTTTTATTTGCTCGCTATTATTTTATTGCGAGACGATTCACTCTGTAACACATTCAATGTTAGTAAAATGTGCAAAATATGTTGGCAAAATATGTAAGAAAAAAAGATTTAGGAGTAAAATTTGCAAAAGGATAATGATAATTTGACAATATTTTTTTGACAACATTTTAACATCATCTACGTGTCATTTTTTTATTGGTCCAAAATTACTCCACAATCAATAATAATAATCATAAACACCAACATGGACCAATCAAAGAATAACACGTAAATGATGTTAAAATGTTGACAAAAAAATATTATCAAAGTATCATTATCCTTTGCAAAATAGTAAAAGTTGAATGACAATATGTAATTAAACCTAGTTTTAATGAATAATTTATTTTTAATTATTATATTACAAGAAAATAAAAGATGAAAATTAGAAGTAATTTAAAAAAAAAAAATTTCATATTTGTAGAATATTATTCAGTTAAATATATTTTTATCTAATCATCTTTTCTAAAATTTCACCATTAGAAGTTTATTTCACATATATTATATAATTTTTTTAATTAATATAAAATTATCTGATTGCTTTTTTATATACATAAAAACTGACAATATATATTTTTCTGAAATATTTTAAAATACGAATCATTTAATATTTTGTTCCTGTTCCTGTTGAATTTTAACATTATATATATATAAACAATGCAAGCAAGCTGATGGCACTATCAAAATCATATTTCGTTCAGCATAAATTTGAATATATATATATAATATTCCCCGATACAAATAAAATCCTTGAAGAATAAGCAATTATTCAAAGTTCAAATGGGCCAATGCCTTATACCACAAGCCTAACAAGCAATAAAATAAATCTGTTCCTAAAGCTTATTGTGTACTCAACGGTAGCTTCGGTAGCCGGGGCTGTACATGCAACTTTCTGCATATTTAACAAGATCCTTTGGTCGAGGCAGGTGAGAAGCCAGACCTGTTCACCAAAAAGGGAAGACAACATTATGAACTGAAAAAGAATAACATCATTAACCATTTTTTGTCTAAACTGAAAACACTCCCTGAAACTCACCTAGATCATATGCCTTAGCCGCCACTTTAGCCGCAATGTGGGCTGATATCTTCCTGATGTTTGAGAATGGAGGGTAAATCAGTCCCTTATCATAGTTCTCCTCTGATACTTGTGCAGCCAAAGCTTCGGCTGTTGCAAAATATGAAAGGGTCAATCAAGCTATCTATTTCATCGTTTTCTATACATTTTTTCACTCTTCAACAATTCTTTTGTATGCTATATATTAATCATGCTCAAATCATCTAATTGCTACTATGGTTTGTATGTACTCACAGGCTGCCAGGAGCATCTCATCACGCACACGGATTGCACCAGAGATGATCAATCCCAAGCCAAAACCAGGAAATATGTAAGCATTGTTGGCCTGAAAAACATACATAACAAAAAGGTCAGCCACAAACTTTGATAATGTGTGACTGTTGAATAAGAAAATGCTTAGCGAGTTTTAAGTTAAACCTGTCCAGGAACAAAAAGTTTTCCTTCATATTCAACAGGATCAAATGGGCTTCCACTAGCAAAGATTGCTTTACCCTGCAAAATATGAGAGACGTTATGTGGCATGCAAGATTTTTTGTTTGTTTAACTGCTTTATCATTTAGCTCCTAATGTGTTGTTCCTTGGGCTATGTAAAAATGAAACAAGGAAAATTTACCTTGCTCCATGTGTAAGCTTCTTCAGCTGTGCACTCAGATTGTGAAGTTGGGTTGGAGAGAGCAAGAATGAGTGGTTTCTACAAGCCAAGAAATATCACAAATATCAGAGATATAATCTTCTCATGAGGTAGCAAAAAAATCATTAGAGAAAGCCAGAAAGAACCTCATTCAAGGATGCCATGGTTTCAACCACCTCCTTGGTAAATGTCTTCCCTACTCCAGATGATCCAATCAAAACGGTTGGCTTGATTGCCTGATGGAGAGTGAATTGTAAGTTAGTGTTCAAAAATCAAGGCTAATGAATATTAAATATTACATGAAATTAAGGAAAAATCTGAGACACTTTCTTTACCTTGACAGCATCTAGTAGCCCTTTCACAGGTTCATGCTCATGTGCCCAAGGCTTTTTGAAGTGCTGAAGTGATTCCAGACGAGAGCTAACAATAAGTCCCTGGAAAGGAACAAACTTGTCATGAGAAACTAGGGAAGAAGAAAGTGTAGAAGGAAAAAAAGAAGATTTCATTCTTGTTTTCCAGGATCCTCAGGCATTTACCTTTGAATCCACTAGCCAGATCTTCTTTCGGGTCTCTTCCACTGGAGCATTTGTCTGGCCAACAGAATAGTATTTAGATACTTCAAAAAATGAATAGTAAATGAAGATTAATACAAAAATAAAGCTATATACCTGCTTAGAAATCTCAAGAGCAATCAGCTCTGCTATACCAGTTCCAGCCTTCAACAACCAAAAGATACAAGCAATAAGAATATTCCTCCCAAAACATATAATAATGCCTTCTTAGAAATCATGTATTACCAAAATGAAAAATGAATTTAGGCCTGCAAGCTCTTACCTCTCCAGCACCCAAGAACAAGAAGGTGTGGTCAGCTAAGGTTCCCCCAACTAATTTCAGGGATGCAAGCAATCCTGCTAACACAACAGATGCCGTGCCCTGCATTTAATCAAAGGTCAGAATCATTAGCATGAATTAAAATAAGAAACCATGCACAATTTAAAAGCTTTCAACCATTCTACCTGGATATCATCGTTAAAAACAAGATGAGATGAACTGTATTTTGCCAGCAGATCAAATGCATTATGATTGGCAAAATCCTCAAACTGAAAAAGAATCAAGAAAATTAGTAAAACAATAAACTCAAGCAAACCAAAGCCACTGACTGCAGGTGTTGAATCTGATATACAACCTGTATGAGAACTTTCTCTCCATAGTTCTGCTTAACTGCGCGCATAAACTCGTCTAGAAGCTCCGCATATTCCTGAACCACAACAAACAACTGTCATGTTAACAGAGAAGAAACATCACACTCAATAACTACTGTTGAAAGAATGTACACTCAGTTTTATGCATGTAGTGCCAAGGATGATCAGACCTTCCCAGTTGCACGCCTTTGTCTAAGCCCAATGTAAAACTCATCATTCAGCAACTTCTCGTTGTTTGTGCCAACATCAATGGTAATAGGCAAGCACTGAAATCATACAAGATCATATATAGCAAATTAATATTTGATAGACTATGAATAAGGGAAAGGAAAGGGAATAGGTATAACAGCATTAAGTAGTTCTTACGGACGAAGGGCGAACACCTCCTAAAGCAGTATAGAGAGAAAGTTTCCCAACAGGAATTCCCATTCCCTGAAAAAATTTAGAGAAAAATGTTATCATAATTGTGTTTATGATGCAGATTTAAGAGACTGGCACTTTATTTTATTTTTTTACCTGGCAGCCAAGATCTCCAAGTCCTAATATACGCTCACCATCGGTCACAACAATAACTTGAATACTCTTTTCTGGCCAGTTTTTCAGTACTTCAAGGATCTTTCCCCTGAAGAATTCAAACACTTAGTATTCTCTCAAATGCTTAGTGAAAAAACATAAAGGAGCAATGCCATAGAAAAAAAAAGACTTACTTTTCTTTCAAACTGATATATAGACCCTGAGGACGCCTAAAAATGCTTCCGTATTTCTGACACGCTTCTCCAACCGTTGGAGTGTAAACAACAGGAAGCAGTTCCTCAACATTATCGATCAGAAGCCTGTAGAATAGCCTTTCATTCCTCTCCTGCCAATAGAGAAATGTCAGAGACAGTGAGAAACTCCGAAGCTATGGTTCTTGGTTATATGTTCCTTACAGTAGCATATGTACTAAAAAATTCCAATTTTTAAAAGAGAGTACTACATGGTGTATGCACTTTACAATGGCAGAGTTATAATTCAGAAAGTACCTGGAGATCCATCATGGCCATGTACCTATGCAGAGGAACCTCATACTGGCGAAGATTGTGCATCAACCTCTTTTCCTGAACATCAAAATAGCAAGGGAATTTAGCCAAAAATCCTCAGATTGAACAGCATTTAGCATACCATTTGCATAAAGGATAAAGCTAGATGCAATTTCAAGTGTTTTGGTTCTGTTCTCTGATCAAAATACGAGTTTCATGTAGACAACATATGCAAATTTTATCACGTAGATTATCAACATGAAAATCTTATTCACTTAAGAAATTGAGTAATAAAGTAACTGAACGTGATACTAAGAAGCAAGTAACCTGAAGTTCCTGATTGAGGACAGCTGGGGGCAAAAGGCCACGCAAGTAATGAGCATCTCTCTCTCCCTCAGTAAAGGCCAGCCCTTTGTTGTAGCGTGGATCTCTCAGCAAACTGTATCCACTGTTGACAAAATTGCAAATGCTTGTTACCACATCAAAATCTAAGCAAGTAAATCAAACATTTTCATTGAAACACAAAAAACTAGCCATTGTGCAGATCACACATAATAAGTCAGCAGAACAGCCTCATAAACCTTTACATCATCAAATAAATCCACTATCTGGTGATCTACCAAACCCAGTACTCCAAACAACACATAGTCCAAGAATGCCATGAAATGTGAAAAAAAAAATCTCCCTTTTTTAAAGATGATCAGAAAATAAGTCTGGCATAGCCAGAAATGAAACTCCCCCATTAACAAGATGACAGATGAATGACCACAGATCCATACATGTAAACTAAAAGCTACAAAAGACAAATTCCATGTTGTCTTTTTCGACATGTAAAATGTTAAGTAGTGATACCTGGCCACAGAGAAGGTCCATGGAGTGATAAGATGGTCCTCAGTGGCGCTATCCTCACCATACAAGTCCCTCACACCCCCACCATTGCTATAATCCTTCGTGGCAGAAACCTCACCACCATTCTCCTTCAAGGAAATGCTCGACATGATCACTGGCAACAACTTCTGTATGACAGTGAGAATGAAATCAAAATCATGTTCAGTGTATCCACATATGCAATGCAAGCAATGATTTCCACAACTTACTTTGTACCTACGCAGACAAAAACAAGCAGCAGAAAACAGAACACGAGTTTGGTATGTGTCCGAAACAACCTTGTGATGAATCTATATATAAGCTCTCAAGACACCCGTTTTTATTCCTTTTACTTTGGTTTATGTTGTTATGTGACAAAACTGAGCTAAGTTTCAACGTGAACGAGGATTATGGTGGACCAGTTGCACGCGTAATAATTAAATAATGGAAAAAATTGTAGTCCTTTTACAACCCCAACAACATTTATTATTTGATTTCACAGCATGGAGTACTTAAAAAATAGTAAATCAAAATAACAATGAAAAAGGAAATTACTTTTGTGTGTGGTAAGAGAGTCGTAATATTGTGTCTATGCCTATTGAGCCACATCATATTGACTTGGCGGAAGATTGAAGTGAAGATTTTTAAAAGAAGCTTTGCAGATTCCCTGCGTTTGGTTGAAGAGTCAATATTGCCCTGCTCATCTAGCCACTGCTGCTTGGCCAAAATGGTTAAGAGAGAGAAAAGTTCTTATCTTTATTCTCTTCATTTCAATACAACATATTCATTTTTCATCTTTCACACATGCCATCTACCTTTCTCTCAACACAAACCAACACTTATGTTGTTGTTGTTTTTTCTCAAATTTTATATATTTTACTTTTTAAACTTTCGAAATAAATAAATAAATAAATAAACAAAAAAATAAATAAATAAATATTATATATATATATATATATATATATATATATAATCATTTTAATTGAACATCGATCTTTTAATCTTGTTAGACGGCTTTCCAACATTTTATTTAAAGTATACCAAACTTTTAATAAGTAGAAAACAATTAACACACTAAATTAAAAATATTATATCTATTTGTTTTTAAAATTTAAAGATCAAATTATATGAAAAAATATAAAAAAAAATAATTTCTAATTTCACATTAAAATTAATCATTTTTTTTTCTACGGTAAACCTTAAATGGAAAATAAATTCATTTATACACCTAACTGTTGTTAAATGCATTTAATAAGAATTTAATGTCTATGATGGGTCTAGATTCTAAAAAGGGTCTTAAAAAAATACTCACATCTACATTTTATTAACTATAAAATATAAAAATTTAAACTTTGTCATAATTGTGATTCAGTTCCTAACCCACAGTTTAATTTAAATTGGGCTTGAAGTACCTTACTTCTCCAACTATATGCTACAAACAGGCTTTTATTTATTGAATCTAATTCCATGAATAACTATGATGTTGATGGCTTAACATAATAATCCAAATAAAATAACAGTAATTATTTTATGCCGCTTGAGAACTAACTTAATAAGAAATCGCGTTAACTCTTTAAACTTTACTAGTGATACAAATATACACTTTAAACTCTAATTTCATTTTTTATATTATACTATACTAAACCCACATGTCGAGATAAAAGTTTAATTTTAGATATTTCAAAATAAAATAAATCGAGTGGTTATGAACCGACTTTATAATCCAACAGTCTAAAGATTTTATCTTTTGATTAATTAAGTAGAAATTATTATATTTAAATGATATTAAACTACAATTGAGTCCATCTTAATTGAAAGCTCACTTCAACAACTATTAATTTAAAGTGTCAAGATAAAGTTCTTAACCCTAAAATATTTAAATTTTATCTTCTTATTACTACTACTATTATTGTTAAGATTATTATTACTATTATTAGTCAATGTTATTTATTAATTAACCCAAACTGTTAAACAAATAATTATACAAAATTAATTAGTTTTAAAAAAGATTATAATTAAATTTAAAAATTTAAATATATATTTATGACAAAAGATTAAGTTTAAAAATCAATTAAAACAAAATTAAAGTTCCAGGTGTCTTATAAATTGAATAAAATTAAAGAATCAATTAAGATAAAATTAGAGTTTGAAAAGAGTAAAGTTTAAGTACTTTAGGCTAAATGTTTCTTTCTTTAAAATAATAATAATGTTTGGTTGAAATTTTAATTTGAGTTATAATTATGTAATTTTAGTATCCTATGTTAAATTCAATATCTAATTTTAGTTTATCGATAATTTTGTTTAACTTTTTTTATTCTCTTTTTCTATAATTAATTGATGTATTAAAATAATGATATCTAGAACACGTGGTTGATTCAGATGATATTGGACTCTGAATATTAAACTATTAAACTATCTCGCGGGTGAAAAAAATTATTTATTAAAAGAAAGATTCAATTGAAAACAACCTTCGAGATTTTCAACCTCTAGTTGGCTTTGGTTGACTTCCAAGTAAAATATTAATAATTTATTTACATGTGTCTTTTGAATGGCTCATTTTCTCTACACTTTGAAAATCAAACTCAGAAATTTAATTAAAAAAACCTAACTTATTTCTTGATAACATATCCTTGTTAGAAATAATACTTTTTATATTAATTACTTTTAACATTTATATCAATTCAAAGGTTAATATAAATAATATCAATATAAATTATGAAAAAACATTTTTAATTAATAGCTAATGTATAGAGTAGATAGATATATATTAGATACGATTACAATTAATGTAGTAAATAGTGTGTTATTTTTTAAAACTGGTTCTGATTTAAATCTGATGGCAAAAATGAAATCACAAGTCACGCAGAGGAATTTAGACATTTTAAAACCAATATTAAAGACTAAGAAAGTATAATTTAACTTAATAAATCATAACAATTACTAATATTTATTACATAATAGAGATATTGATGATAAATTTCTTCGATTATTAATGTGACAAATGGCTCGGTTTCTAAAAATATTTAGCAAATATTCATTTTGTATTATGGGAAATTTGAGAAGCCACTAATTGTTTTAGAAAATTTAAAATTTTTTATATGTTATTTTTTTATTACAATAATATATCAAATTTAATTAAATTAACTTTTAAAACTAATAACCACGGTTTTAATAATTCTAAAATGAAAAAAAGTACTTTAGAATAAAATTAATATAAATTATGTGATAAGAAAATAAAATTATCATTTAAGACATTGCATACGTTCATTTAAGACAAAATTAAAAAAAAAAACACATACATTTAGTGGATTTTTTGTAATTATTAACAAGTGATAAGGATGAAACATAGTAAAGACATATGATTCACTATATGCTATATTCATACATTTGCATAAAAAAACAATTAATCTTTATATATGCTTGTGCATTTATATTAATTTCTTAACATATATGAGTTGTTTTAAGGTGCTTACTGTTAAAATATATGCATAAAGATCTTTTCTTGATCCTCTTTTCAAAGAAAAGGACAATGACGATCTATACAGATTCTTATTTGAACATCTCAATTAAAAAATAAAACAAACTTTTTAATGTAAACAATGATATTATTAATACAAGCAAAAATTTCTACGAAATTTTTATTAAGATGAAAACATAAGTCTCCTTTTGACTTGTTTTGTTATTAATCAGCTAAAAATGAAAAAAAAAAGGTCTGACTAACTCGTTGTATTAAACTCGCTTTTTTATTTTTAAAATTATACATATATATATATATATATATATATATATATATATACTTTAATGAATAATTAGTTTATTTTGTCTAATTTAAAAATTTGGTATACTTTACCTAAATTAACAAACTATATAAATAAGTATATATAATTCAGCTTTGACACGGATAAACTAGACAAAACAAACTAAAAAGTAAAGTAAGAAGTTAAAAATGAAACATAATTTACCAAATTTTAACAAATTAACCCATAATCCTACTTTCTATTACCTACTTTTTTTAAGTGTGTTGGACATTCATACACAAAGATGTGTCTTATATTTTTTACCTAATTAATTTAATATATTATATTTTCTTATGGAAAATGATACTTTAACATCTTTAAGATGACAAATTTTTGACATCAGACACGTATTACATTTTCATTGGTCGACGTTTGAAAAAATAAAAAAAATAACCACTTAAAAAATTTGTTTTCTTAAATGTCGACCAATAAAAACGTGACACGTGTCTGATATAAAAAATTTGTCATTTTGAAGGTGTGAAAGTATCATTTTCCTTTTCTTATATTTAATTTTGTGGGATTTCAAAATGTTTTGGTTTTCAAACCTTTCAGACACAAAGTTCAATTTTGTCGGAATTCGAAATAGTTTTTTGGATTTCAAACCTTTAAAACACATAGTCATATTGAAGAATGGGTCATCCATTTGACGTTGAAACGCTTTCTAGCTTTACATTTCTTTGCCTTTTATTAACACTAGTTCCTTTAATTGCAAAAATAAGAAATAAAATATCAATTAATATATTTAAAGACCTTCCATTATATAAATTATAAAGAACACTGCTGTTTACAATATTAACTTACGGCATTTAAAAGTTTAATTCAATGTACATCTAACATTATTTAATATTCCCTTTATGTTTTGAATTAGTTGCAATGAAGTGTAAATTAAAAATTGGTAATTTAAACTATTTTAATAAGACTTAATTAGATTTTAATTATCTTATAGATTTAATGTGAATAAGCATAACATATTGAACTTTCACAGGATCTTTATAAGAATAGTCATTTTCATACTGAAACAATTATATTTATTATTCTATTAAAAAGTTCTGGGTACCCGCTAATATATAGTCTTTATTACTTTCTCTTTCTAAAATAATTTAAACAATATATTGTTTCAAAGTTAGGTTAGTAACAACAATGGCTGAAAACTGATGTAATTATTATGCATTATGTTTAGATTAATTTAATTTTTTGACATAACTCGACTTTGATAGGATTTTCCATTTTTTTTCATTTTAATTGAGTAATTTAAAAAATTATTTACTAAGAAAAATATATGTCAAAGTAAATATTTTCGATATTTCTTAAAAGGTAATTAAAATGCATGCAATACATATGTACATACATAATATTTATAAATTAAAATATATAATTATTTCAAAAGAATAATTTTTATTATATGTTTATTATGTAAATGAGTCGATCAAATTTATCGAATTTAAAATACATAATTCAATTCATGATGTATTAAATAAAACTTTTTTTTTTACAATTAAAACTTGTTAATATAAGTCTTTTATACTTTTTCTGACTTTTATCTGTACATAAATGTGAAAGTTTTAATAACCATTTGGTCAACAAAAAGTGGTAGCTCCGCGTTGAGATCAGAAGTTTAAAACTGAAGAAGTTTCAAATAAGACTTCTCTTTTTCTAGAAGTCATAAACATGTGATTTTATTTATATCTGAAAAATTAACTTTGATTTGTCCTGTTTAAAAATATTAGTAACAAATTTTCCATTCAAAGTTTTCGTATTATTCCATAATCGTGTTAATTAATAAGTAATTTTGGTTTACATTAATTAATCAAAAAATAACTATTTCAAATAAAAAATGGACAAATTATTGTTTGGCAATCATAACCATCCACCAATGAGATGAGTTGAAGGACACATTTTTGGTGTTTGACAAACGAACTTCTCCACAAACATTCATTAAGAAGAAAGTAACACACTAAATTTGGTTAAAGAAAAATTAAAAATAAATCAACTTATTTTTTAAAGAATAATATAATTTTGATTCTTTTTTTATCCTAACATATATTTATACAAAATTTTATTCAAACAAATTCATTTTATTTTCACATTTTTCTAGTTTTATTCTATATGTGTGAAAAGTCGTGAATCATTGAAAAATAAAAGGAAAAAGAAAATCACCATTGTAGATATTTAGCCACTCTACACCTCCCTGGAATATTTTGGTCACTGCATACACCTCCCCTGGATGTGCTTATCAAGAAGTTTCTTTAGATATTATCTAATATTTCTTGCAAAATTATAAAAATTTATGCTTTTAATTTTCAACAAAATTATTATTTGATTCTCAAATAAATTATGAATAGGATTCATGGATGAGTAGAATTTTTTTGTTCATTTTTAAATTATTGTGTGATTTTTTGATAGATGATATCTTTATTTATTCTAAAATTTTTGAAGAATATAAGAATACTTTTTTCAAATTTTGAAAGATAAATAATTATATACTAAATTGTTTAAGTGTAAATTTTGATTAAGATAAGTAAAATTTTTAGAACATGTGATTTTCAAAGAAAGAGTACTATCAGTGGATCTAACCAAAGTAAAAGTAGTTTTGCAATGGGAAACACCAAAAATAGTTATTGAGATTCATAGTTTTCTACGTTTGGCAATATTATAAAATATTTATTGAGGAATTTGCTAAAGTAATTATGTTCTTAACTGAACTTACCAAAAAATGTTAAATTTTTGTGTGGACTGAAAATGCAAAAATACTTTTCAAGATCTTAAGAAAATATTAATCATTTATGTTGTGTTAACGGTACTTATCCTACTAGATACTTTGTGATATTTTATGATAATTCCATTATGGGATTAAGATGTGTTCTTATTAAGATAGAAGCGTAATGACATATGTTTCTAGTCAACTAAGAATACATGAGAGAAATTATCCAACCTATAACGTAGAATTAGTTGTGATTGTTTTAACATTTAAAATATGGAGACATTATACAAGAAAGAAGCTAATTACCGAAGGATTATTACCGAAGACCCATAAGTCTTCGGTAAAGGTATTAGTAATACACATGATTATGTTATTGTATCATTCTCTAACATTGCTTTTAATGTTTCAACAGGAAGAATTTTCTACGAGACTTTCACAGGTTAGATCCGAACATGGGTCAGTTCCGACACCCAATGATGCGAGTAATGCAGATGACGACATCCGTATGACACAATGTTAGGTCGATGTCATTGGTGGGAAGAAAAAGGGACGAGTGTACGGTGCAGGACAGCTTGCTACAAACTATACAACATTGAGAGGAGGTACACTTCTTCTTCTTCTTCCACCACTTCTGCTGACGAGGCCATCCAGCGCTTGACACAGCTACTACAGCAACGTGACAAGGAAAACCGTGAATTGAGAGAAGAATACAGTGACTTGAGAAACGAGTTTACAAATTTCAAGTCCCTGGCCATGAGAGCGTTGCTTCAAGCTTCAGACACTCCTTCCACCGTCCCTCCGACCCAGCCACGACCCTCCCCGTCACCCGCCGTCCCTCAGCAGCCCAGATCAGTCCAGCCATCTACAGAGGATCAGTAGGATGATGAAGATCATTCTGATGACTATGTAGATTTTAAGTTTTATTTTGTTATTGATCATAGTTGTTAGAACATACTGATGTTAGTACATTTGAATTTTTGTGTATCATGATTTTGGTACATTATCTTTGCTCAGAAATGGATGATATTGTTTTATGTTTCATATTTCATATTGAACTTTACAGATGATGTTATATTGTTTTTTTCATCAATGATATTGGATGATTTTGGGATGCACAATATGCAGGTCTGTCTGTGTTGTGAACCTTTTTATGCAGGTATATGTGGTTGGATAATAAATACAAATATGACTTTGTTTTTTTTCGAATGTTACCGAAGGCTTTATCGAAGGCTGTTGCCCTTCGGTAATTACCGAAGGCTGTTGCCCTTCGTTGCCCCTCGGTAATTACTGAAGGCTTATGCCCTTCGGATATTACCGAAGGCTTTTGCCCTTCGATAATTACCGAGGGGCAACAACCGTCAGTAAATGTTAGCGACAAGCATATTACCGACGACTTTTAGACCGTCGATAATGACATATTACTGACGATTTTTGGCTGTTTCCGAGGAATACAGACCGTCGGTACAATAACATTTTTTTTCTTAATTCTCTACACTTCTTCCTAACTTCCTAACTAAACCTTGTAAAGATGTATTTTCTTGATCAGATATCATAGTATAGACTAGGACTGGACAAAAATAACTGAACTGCACTGTACTATAGTTAACTGTACTATATTATACTAAAAAAAACTGATTCATTTTTACTATAACTTAAATATATTGTTTTATGGTTCAATTTTTAAAAACTGAACTTAAGAAATTTTTGGTTCATTTAACTATAGTTAACTGTATTGTGTTTTAAGCCTCTTCTTCTCATGCATCACTCCCTCTCATCTTCCTCCCACATTTCAAGAAAGACACTTGTATATACCATTAAATCTTAATATAACATTCATTAAAACACATTAATAATATATATTTAAAATGTGAAATACTTATGTATTAAATTGCATGCGTGTAAAGTCTTATCATATATTATAATTAATAACTCTTACTTCAGGAATATAATTTTCGATGACATAATTAATTGTTATTATTCTCTAATTACTTTTCTATCTATTTCTCCACACATTAAATTTTTAAAGTCATTATTTCAAAATTATTTATTTTTAAAAGTTTTATTATTTTTACGCTAACGTTCATACACAGTTTTATAGACAGTGATTGGGAATACCAAGTAAGAGAGATTAAGAAAAACTCATAAATGTTTTAATTGATTTAAACTATTTATTACAAATTTAAAGTATAACTTATATATTCAAAGTATTTATTTATTTTAAATCTATAGTAAATCTATATATTTATTTTGTTCAAAACAAAAGTCCACACGAAACTGTACAGCATGGAAAGCCATGAAGCTACAAAAGTTAGAATATAGCTTTAATTTGTAGATTCTAATATGGTTTAAAAAATGAAGTGAACTGGTTTTTATTCTTTCTTAA
The DNA here is from genome assembly GCA_027742785.1 of Vigna reflexopilosa. Taxonomy (NCBI): domain Eukaryota; kingdom Viridiplantae; phylum Streptophyta; class Magnoliopsida; order Fabales; family Fabaceae; genus Vigna; species Vigna reflexopilosa. The sequence goes on along the minus strand of CM050918.1, from coordinate 7,525,223 downwards.
AGGTAGTGTGAGACATGATTGCAAAAGCAGCCTCTGAAATAGTTAAAAATTTGACAATATTATATTAAATGCAGCCTTAGGTCATGCATATAAAGAATTATAAACTTTGGTCACACACAATAAATTGTACATAGCTAGAACAACTTTAGTAAGATATTAAAATTAAGATAAATAATGAATAGAAAAATTCCTCATACTTGAATCTGTCTTTATTTACATTAATAGTTAAAATATAGTGTGGATGACTTGCTGTCGCCAACCAACCACAATTTCATTCCTCATAGCTCTCAATCACTTGTACATCATTCTATGTTATTTAAATTAAATATTTTACGCATTACTTTTTTTGCAATTTTTTTTTATATTTTAGAATATTTAAAATATAATTAATATCAAATTATTTAAAATTTTAATTAATATTATAATTAAGATTAATACTTTAGTTAAAAATATGATTTAAAATCAGTATTATATTAGGATTATAATTTAACATTAATGTTATTGAGATTATTATTGACGTTATAAAAGAGTTTATAATTTTTATTAAATAAAATGAGAACCAATATTATAATATTATTTAATTATTCATAATTAAAGTAACATTCAATCTAAGATTAGAGTGAAGATGGGTGTAAAAGTTAATTTGAGATTAAATTAACATTCACAAAATGTTGTGTTAATTAAAAAGATCTATATTAACATATCGTAGTTAAATTAAAATTTATAAATACCATTAAAGTTTTAATTAATTAACTAATTCAATTAAAATTAGAATTAAGATTTAAATTAAGTTAAGCTAAATTAGGATTGAAATTAATATTATACATATTAAAATCAATTGTAGCTAACATTTTTCAACTAGAAAGAATGAATTGATTTCACATCACTTTTTTTTTAAATAAATGTTGAAATGTTGAGTCTTTTAACTTTTTCAAACTTAAAAAAAAAAATACAAGATTGATTAAAGATAAAAGAAGGAACACACAAGTTTTATATTTAACTTGAATCTGTATCCAATTTTCTTCTAAGCAACATAAGTTTGAAATATTTTCATTATAATCATAGGGTTACATAATTACAAGTACACTTTAATAATCTTACATCCTAAAATATCGAGAATCAATCTCTAGATGTAATGATTCATACAATTATATTACAATTACATCAAAATACTAACTTGTATAATAAAAAGACTATAAAGAATGAACAATTCAAAAAGTAGAAAATTGTACACATGTGAAGTGTAAATGTTATTAATCAATCTTATGTCAAGAAAAAACCATAAAATTAAACTCATCTTGATGGTTTCTTGAAATATCCAACTCTTGTTTTTTTTAGAAATTAAAAAACGCTTCTTTTTTCATATAATAAGCTTCTGTATATATGATTTCATGTTTTTGAAATTATTAATCAATTAATATCATGAATTGTGAACATTTGGCTATATTTTTAGTGATTATGTAAGTATAGTAATTGATTAAAACAATTTATATGATCGTCGTTATGTATTTCACAATATATTCTTTTTGTACCAAAGATGTATTTAATTGATTTAACTTCACTATAAGATTTTAGGCTTGACTTAGAGTCTAATTTTACTAATGTATTTCTTTCAATTACCGGATTGAACTTGTCCTACCGACCTTTCGAACTATTGTCTTTGTCGGATTGTGGTCTTACAAATTTACCAGGTTATATAATACTAGGTTTGGATTATATAATGCCGACTTATTTATCTAAGCTAAGACATTATTAATTTAACTTGGAATCATCAATTCAACTGGGACATTATAAAATTTATATATATATATACTTCCCCTTTCAAAATATAATGCAGAAAATAAATTATTATTAGAAAGTGTAAAAAGTTAATATTAATTAGATCATAGATTATATTCCTATTATTGTGATTTGTTAGATGCAGGATATAAAAGGTTCTGTCAAGTGTTAATTCTAAAATGTTAAGAGTTAGTCTTTGAAATATTTAAGAGTAATGATATAAGTACAACATAAGTTTATACTATTTATTAAACTATTGGTTATGTTTATGGAGTAAATAGTAGATTTCTCAGGGTCTTTTTATTGTCTGCTCGATGAAATAATTTATCAATGTGAAAAAAAAAATGTATCCAACATTACTTCTATGATTTAATTTGTTTTGTGAAATGTTGTTTTGAAGTCTAATTAACACTGTTTAGTATATTTTGAGTCCAGCACCATAATTTAATTTGTGCGAATAAAAGATTGGGTATTTCTTTTTGCACCCCTGTAATTTGTTGGTCTTTATCTTCTCTGTTTTTTTTTTCTTATTCTTTTTACACTAACCGTACATCTCCTATGTAACTGTGTGTGAATGGAGTTCCATGTTCTCTGCATGTAATTCATCTCACAAATTCTGTCAAAGCCAACAAGTCTTTTTTTAAAAGGCTTATTTTATTGGAAAATACATTTCAAATTATGTAATCTAAAATATAGTTTTTTATTATCAATTATATATTTATTTTTATGTTGAATATTCTATACTATATAATCCAAAACATTCTGGAATTACACAGTCTAAAACTGAAACTGAAAATATTAAATAAAAAATGTCCTACAAACTCTTCAGTTTTAAGAGATACGTGAGCCAATACTGATGTTTTGTTCAAATGATTGATGCCCATAAAGCCCTAAGTTGTTATTAAAGATAAGGTCGTTGTTTCCTCCACTCCCAAAATTACTACAATAAGAGAAAAAGATTCGAACATCCTTCCTCAGTGCATGATATTAATAACAAATATTAATAATATTAATAGCAATAATATTAATTTTTACAAATTTATTTTATAAATTTTATTTTTTATACATCAAATCATAACATTTCAAAATTTATAGTTTTAATACTATTAAAGAATCATCACATTTTCAATAAACAAAAACATTTAAGAAAACATCTAAAATATTATTACAGTTATCAAAAATCATAATTCAAAATTTATATCATATATTAAAAATATCTACAAATGAGTTAAAGGTTCTTCAGAAAAAAAGTGAAAGTAAACCAACAACTCAAATTCTACATGTTTCAAACCATATTTTAGTAATTTAAGTGGCTAAACAAGTCACAAATGACTTAAACAAATCTCAAACATTTTATTTCTTCATAAACCAACTTTTTTAGATTTTCACATGTAGAAACATTAAATTAAACCAAAAATTAGTCCAAAATTATACCTATTAACTACAATAAGATACAAGAACAAGTTCTAACCAATTATAACCTCAATACCTTATCTCAAGTGATCAAAACAGTTAACAATCAACAAGCATTTAGAACAACACTCTTCCAACTCAGTTGATACACATTTAGTCCAATTTAAGCATCTATACTACCATATATTTCTATTTCAATAAGCTATCTATATAATTCCATAGTGAATCAATTTTCATTCCCATTAGAGCACCTCAAAATAAATTATTAAACTTAACAAGACTTGAAACAAACATTTAGCTTCCCTTACGTGATAGAAGCTAAAATAGCTCGTAAGGACCTAAAACTGCTTTCTCAACTTAAAGAACTATATTTGCACCTACACACCACATAATTATGATTAAGGTACGCAGTTTAGTGGAAATCCATCTAGAGAGCTTGAAGGAGATCCATCCAAGGAGCCACAACTTGAACCAAGTTAGGAGAATGGAAGAATAAAAAGGGTTTCAAGGACTTCTAATATTGTGGAAATAGTGTGTCAACTTGTTTTTTCCTTTTCTTTAGTCTTGTAAATATGTACATATATATTTCTTTAGGCTTTATATTTAGGCCAATGACCTACCCATCAAAGTAGCTTAGTAAATTAGACAATTTTGAAGATTTCACTGCATCCAACTCAAAGGTCTAGAAAATATGTACTTATAATCAAATGAAAGCTCATTTGGAGTCAATTGAAGGAAGTCATGAGTCAAATAGTCAGCAAAAGTCAAAATTGTCAAGATGTTATCACTTAGGCTAGTTTTGGTCTTCTTAGTTTGTTAAGAACATTATAAAATTTGAAGGAAGCTTCCATGCATCTCCTTGAACAAATTTAAAGGCTTTCATTCACCTTCCTTAGATAATTGAAAACTTAAAAAAGAAATCTAGTTCAATGTACTTTCTTTTCTCTTAAGAGTTCTCATTCTTGTGTAAAAGAAGAGTTCTACCTTTTATAAATATATCTTAAAAATAAATGTTAGTAAAACTTTGTCAAATCATGATCTGACTTTCTCTAAGATCATTTAAGTTGTCTTATTATAAGATTTTTTTTTAAACCTTTTCTTGTAAGATTGAACTAACCTCTTTTAAAAGTTCTCCGCAAACCATTCTTCACATTACACTTATTTCATTAATCAAGTATTCTCTGCATATTACTCTAAGACTTCTCATCAAGTGTTTTAAGGGTTCTATGATTTAATATCAAAACTTGATTGTTTTCTTGAAAAGACTTAAAAAGTAAATTCTTTTGATGTAAAAATAAATATATTATTAATTTTTTTATATAAATGTATATACACGGATCAATTCAATATAAAAAAAACAACAAAAGTTAAACTATTTGATTATTATTATTATTATATTGTTTTTTATTATGAAATAAATGTAATATTAGTAAATAAAGCTCATTCTTGCAGTGAGGATTGAAAGCAAATTACTAACACACTACTGATTTGGGTGAGAAGACCAAGTAATAGATCACAACATTTTTAAAGTTTTTTTTAATACTTTCATTAAAAACTGAATATGTTCTATATTTTTTATTTTATTAATTAATATTAATTAATGAAAGAGTTTCATAAATACTATACACCAATCCAAACTAACTTGAGATGAATTGAAATATTTAGTTTTAAACAAAAATAAAACAGTGAGTTGGTTTACTTAAAACAAATCATCTTACACTTTTAAAATTTTTATTAAAAAATATATTTAGTATATATATATATATATATATATATATATATATATATATATATATTTTGAAAGTATAAATATTTACTATAATAATTATGCAGTTTAGATAAGTTGTGAGAATAATGTACTAAAGAACAAATATGTTCAATCTTGAACGTATGCAATAATTTACTAAATTAGCTATATTATATGTTAGTTTTTATCTTAACAAAAATAATAGAATTTGTAAATTGGTAAAAATAAATAAATAAAATTATGAATTCTTACAACACCTATATTTAGGATGATCTAGAACAACTAGACCTTGTATGAAATTTCTCAACACAAGAAACCCTTTAAATGTAATCTGAAGTTAAGACAGGGTATAGATATTCAAAGATGCTTATATTAACACTCAACAATTTTCTTCAGTAAAAATATCATCTAAAAATTATTTTAATTCATTTTCTTTCATATTCTTAATCTTTAATATTTTTGAATAATGTATCCATTACAAACTAATTATTTTTTAATATTTTTAAATTTTAAGTACAACACATATATGTACTAAATTACTTATTTAAATTAAAAATACATCTTATATATTTGAAAATATTTATTTAATATAAAATTTAATAATATAAAAATAAACACATTTATTATAAGACATATTGAAAAAATTTCAAATTCACCATTTTCTAATAATAATTATATATATTTATTATCTATTTTTTTTAAATATGCATTTCATATATTCTTATTTTAAATTTCTAAAAAAAAATAAACTGTCTAAATACTAAAATTAATTACATTCTGATTTCGTACACAACATATTTTAAATCACTTATTTTTTTTAATAACCTAATGAATTAAAAAACATTAATATTTTTTGTAATTTTTATTATTTTATTTAAAAAATATACGGTCGATTCCACTTCTTTAAATAAGAAGAAATCACTGAAACTCATTTTCCCCCAAACTAAAAAGAGAGAGAAAAGTTATTAGGGTTCACTGCATGTTTGTTTCCTAGCCGAGAAATTTAATCAATAGAAAATTGATTTTTCATTGAAAGAGACGAATTTGAGTTCATGGACCGCTTGCGTCCTCGGAACCGAGAGGTTTTTTCTGGATTTACAAATGCAGAGGTATTATTATAATATTATAGTTATAATGACTATAAGTCTTATATCTTTCTCTTGAACTTATTTTCTGTCTTTCCTAAAAATGAACAGTTTTCAAATGCTTTAATTATGTTTATTTGAGTCTGTTTGGAATTAGTTTAGTATGACTATAATTATAAAGTGTGTAGTTCAGGGTTCTTTGCTTCAAAAATGTCATGCATGTCTTTATAACCTGTATGAAGTTAGTGAGTAGTAAAATGATACCTTGTAGGAGACAACCACAACTATGAACATATTGCAGATGTGAACAGTCTAAAAGCCTTTATTGCAGATCTCTTTTTTAAAACCTGGTTGTAGAATGTAGAGGTTCTTACATGTCCTGCTAATGATTTGAACTTGCTGTGTTATGACAAACAGATTGAGAAAATGAAAAATTTCTTGAAAGAACCTAAAGGGGTAACATGGGGCAGAGAATTTTACCAAAAACTGGCTGGAAGTTTCAAGTGAGTTTTACTTATTAATGATTTTGGATTATTTTCTAGTAATAAATAAAGTATTGTCATTGAGGAGTGTTTGAGTGTTGCAGTCGTTCCACTGGTCGTGCAGGGAAGCCTGTCATAAAATGGACAGAGGTTAATGCTCTTTTTCAGTAACTCTTATTTTATTTACTTAATGTCCTGTACATATCTTTCAAATACTACAGCTGTATTCAGATGTTGTTTACTTTTGTTCTTTTCTAAAGTAGTTTTTTCATTAATCCTTTATTTTGGGGAAAATTCTAGATTGAAGGTTGGTTTCAGGCGAGGCTCCAAGACTTACCACAAGTCCCTAACAGTGAGTTGATGGTTCCTAAATGTAAGGAAGGTGAGTCTTCTGATGGGCCTTATGGTTCTTATAGTCAGTAGTTATGTTACCTCCAACCATTCTTATGATCAAGATTATATTATTTAATATAATTGTAGCATGTGTCATTGCTGATTGAGTTATGATAGGTTATCTATTTTATGGATGATGTCTATGGTGTCTGTGCTGTCTTCAAGTATTCAAATAATCATCAACACTGAATTATTTAATATAATTGCAGCTGCCTAAGTTATGAGTTTTATGCTGCTTTATTTTATTAGGATATGTTTGGTTGAACAAAATATGAAAATGAAAGTGATAACAAAATTCTCTCCAGAAAACCTTTCACTTTCTATTTTCTTTTTCCTTTTTGGTATAGTTAACTGCTAGACTTTCATTTATTGATATATCTGAGGAAAGTCCTGATTAAATCTGGTGAGATTGTGCCTGAACTGATTGTTTTACAGTAGATGTTATGCAAGATCCATCAGAGTTGGAATTTGAAGCAAAATCATCAAAAGACGGGGCATGGTAAGCACATGGAGATTATTGCAGTTAGCTCAAATTATCTTAGCGATCTGTGTTTATGATGTATTTTGAATTTTAATGTCACTGAATGAAGGTTTCCTTATATAACCTTTCAGAAGCATTCAAGAAAACTTCATGCCACCATTATAAACCCACATGTGGATTATAATGCTTATTGGCATGGTTATTTTGGAGGTCCTTCAATTGTTGATATTTATCATATATCTGTGTCCCCTTGACATGCATTCCATTTTTGCAGAAATGTTGTTTCAAGTCTTCAATTATGGAATATACCTCTAGTTCATAAGATCAGACTTACATCTCAGTGATAGTGGAATGGAGAAATTAATTTAATTATCGGTGTAGATATCTCTTTTGGACTATCTTATTATTAATTAATTATTGCATTATCATTAACATGGAAAGACACATTCTGTGTGACTGAACTTGTCCACGTCTTTCATTTTGCATTTGCTTCATTTTATTGTATTCTGAAGATAGAACTTGTGTTGGAGTTCCCTTGTAGAGATATTCTTAAAAATCAAGAGGCTCTTGTATCTATATAGTCCTATTATTTTCCTTATTCTAAGTTCTAATACAATTGTTTTCCCTCTTTTTAATAAAGAGACAGTTATGTGGTTGCTTTTGGATTTATCCAGATAGATTATTTAAATGATGCTTTTTTCACACAAACAAACGAGATGGTTATGTTGGTTCTTGTACCTGGACAGTCCTGTCTTTCATCACTTTGTGAAATTCTAAGCTAGCTACTTTTTACATTCTTCTAGGGAAGGATATATATGTAGAAGTTTAACCATCTATACCATAATACTATAATGGTTAACTTGTTAACGGTGAGGCTTGGTCTCTATTATTCTTTCCCTGCTGAAATATTCTGAGTGGTATGTTTTTTTCGTATTGATTGAATTGTATTTTCCATCTTTCTTTTTAATTTTCTATTTTTGATAAAGTAATTACTGATTCTCATAAATTTTACTGATCTGCTGTCAATTGTAACATAGAAGCACATTATATTAAGCATCACTGTTCTGATCAATTATGTATTTCTAAATACTGTGTAATTGCAGGTATGATGTTGAGGCATTTCTTGCTCACAGATTTCTTAGCACAGGGGAAGCTGTAAGTTTCAACAATCATGATGTTGATACCTTTGTGTTATAAGACTTGTTAATGAATTGATAAATTGTTTTCTCCCATAGAAGTTACTAGATTTTTCCATCTGAGACACTCTTGCATTTTGTTAAAGGAAGTTCATGTCAGATTTGTTGGATTTGGAGCTGAAGAAGATGAGTGGATCAATATTAAAAGTTCAGTCCGCCAACGCTCTATCCCATTGGAAAACACGGAGTGTTCGAACCTAAATGTTGGAGACTCTATCCTATGCTTCCAGGTGAATTAGGCTGAATTTCCTCGCTTAAGTTTTGTTATAGTGTATCACTGTAACTGTATTTAACTTGACAGTTCCAATTGAAATTTAGGAGAGGAGAGATCAAGCAATTTACTTTGATGCTCAGATTGTAGAGATCCAAAGGAGAATGCATGATATTAGAGGTTGCAGGTGTCTCATCTTAATAAGATATGATCATGACAACAGTGAGGTGCATAACATTTCTTCAATTCGATACGTCTCTGTATGTAATTTACAAGTCTTTAATGTTATGTTTATCATTTCCAGGAAAGGGTTCGATTGAGAAGACTTTGCCGCAGAGCAAAATATTAGGTGTATTTGGAATGAATATTTTGTCGTCCCAGATGAGTTTTCAAGCATTCATCCAATAACCTGGGTGCAGTTGGAAGCAGCTTGCACGGCACTTGGCATGAAGTTTTGGTGGAAAAAAAACTATTGGAAATGGTTAACAGTCAATTAGATATTTTTGTGCTTATCATTATTAGTATATTAGGAACAGTGGACAGTCAAAAGACGAGTAAGATTCAATTATGTACACTTGGGGTGACTCAATTGTTGAACAGATGTTTTTGTTTTTCATTATGGTAAGATAGGTAACTCCCTCATTATTATTATGTTTTTGGAACTGAATGAAATTAAAGTTGAATGGGTAGAATTAAGGTTTATTTAATGAATACATATGCTTTTGTGATCATACATGAAATTATTATGGTTGAATGGGTAGAATTAAGGTTTATTTAATGAATGCATATGCTTTTGTGATCATACATGTAGCAAAAAGAATTTGCATATTCTATGTATCAAGAGAAGAATTAGTAAATTTTAGTAAAGTTGATAAGATGTGTTATAATCATTAACTAATACTATCCGTCTAATCTATATATATCTATATATAAACAAATTAAGTAACGCAACCTCTCATTATAAAAGATGGCAATGGTTGTTTTGTTAGTCGGTTTCAATTATTTATCCTAAGAACATCTCACATGTTATGTACATCATAATATAAATAACTGAGGAAAAATATAAAAAAATTACAAATAATGAGATGTTCAAATACTCTCATTTTGAAGGTTTTGTCAAAAGGTTAGGAGTTATGTACAACTCAAAATTGGACTATCTGCAACAGACAAACTAATTGATCTTACAGTAATTTACATGACAAACTTACTAATCATTAATCCATTTGACAAATTTTGAGTTAATAAAAAAACGAGCACTAAGTAACCTATGCCCAATTGGCTTTATATCTTTTTTAAGTTTATAACCCAAATTGTTAGCTGACTTCATGGTTTGAGTCTTTTAGTTTGTGCAACAATTACTGAACTCAGTTAGAGAATAACTGGTAAGCTATTAATATCATCATGATGATGCGCAATGTCAATATTTTATTACATGTGTGAGAACAATAGCATTAATTCATTTTTGTCTAAATTTTTAAGTAGCCCACAAAATACAGAAATTACTTTGCTCAAAATCAGCTACTTTCAATTTTTCTATATACCAACATAAACACAGGCTATTACAACTTTATATTTGCATTTCTATTGTACAAAAAAAGTTTAATTTTTATAAAACCAGTTTAATAAAACCATAAAACATAAGTATTTTTAAGTGAAAAAAAAATAGTTACCTTAAAACAGGGGGACCTTTTAGTAGAAATATTATGCCAGATATTTTCAGAACATTATTTTAATTCAATAAAAGTAATCAAATTAAGCAACTCAATTAAGTAAAATAATAATAATAATTACAAAAGTGTATCCTCATACAGAAAAATATTTACTGAAAAATTCAACCAAAAACTACAAGTTACTTTATTCACACACAAGCAAGTCAATACTCGGTAGGAATATAGCTATTAGGTGGCTTGTACTTTTTTAAAGGTTATGGCAAGTTGAATTGGTTAAAACCATGACATGGTCTATTGCATTCAAAGATTTACTAGACAAACATTAAAAGAATGCTACAAAAACAAAAGCACACTGATTTACCCAACAATTATAATTATGATTAACTACAAAGTTTATTATACATTATCCATATCATTATCAGTTACTTAACGACTACACAGTTTATCTTCCAAAATACAATGACTAGCAGGCTATAGATCCCCAACTTCACACCCTCCATACTGCAATAATTCACCGCTTTTCCAATACCAGAATCAAAAGTAGCATGAATTTAGACATCAATTTGAACTTTTGCCTTTCAGTTTGTTGAATAGCCGGGGGAACACCTAATCAAATAAATACTCAACATAAAATGATTTGACCATATAAAAAGCATATAATAAACATGGCTTATGCGTAGTCCATACACAGATTGACATAAACCAAGTATTTCCTTTCCCACAGGACACTCGTCAATGTATTCCATAGTCACCATCTTAAACCAAGGCAAGACAGCTGACTCAGTTTAGTGGATACCATTGCATCATCCTGAATAACTATTATGTTAGTGTCACTTAAGACAGACATGATATTCATATAGTCAATCGATAACAATGGCTCCAAATCTAGAACTTGATCATGTTTCATATTGCACTGTAGTTAATTATTACATTTCTTAAAATTTTGCATTTGGGAAAAGAAGAGCAAATAGGGGGAGGGAGACTCTACATTTTATCAGTTGCCAAAAGCCAACACTCAAAGGACACTCTTACTAGGACTCAGCCTAACCTTTTATGGACTATTCCTTTACTTGGAAACAAAAAAAAAAATCACATAATTTTAGGAGAAAAGCTCCTAAAATTAAAAATAGCATTTTTTTAGTGAACAGGATGTGAAAGATAATTCACTAGAGCCAGTATAGTGATTGGGGGCTAGGAAGCATACAGATAATCATAGGTTCTAACCTGAGTACCACTATTGTACACCAAAAATAACCCAAGAAAATCACATCTATATAAGGAATTAGAGAAACTTTCTATTTTAAGTCGTCCATAACCAAACATCTCATGGTGAAACTACTATTTCTATTCTAGACCTTCAATAATTGCAGTATTGTGAAATTCATCATATGGCAATTTTGGTATTATCAGAACATAAATTCGAAGTTCAAGCCACCCCCTAAAATCCAAATATTCAAAAAGGAGAATAACATACGGCAAATAGTTCCAAAAAAAACCAGTTTCTTGAACAGCTTCTGATTTCCTTGACCATATAGGTTGCTCCGGCAACATAACATTGCAAGGACCAACCAAAATCTGCAAGTTGCCACAGACACGGAAGTTAAATATATGGTCCAAACAACCTGAGTTCCTATTCAGCAAGAAAAATGTGAAGTAACATGACAAACAGCCAATGCAATCAGGCCAGATAATCACTGAATGTTTCATGCATATATAGTATATCTAGATAAAACAATCTACATGCATATTTCGGCTGCATGATATAAAATGTTTAATAATAATTGAGCTGCTTCAAGTGTTTAAGTAACTCAGTAAATATACAGATCAATATTGAAGCGGGAGAGAAGTTATCTTCCAAAATGTGCTTCCATGAAAGCTACATTCTCAAGAGACCGAAGTGTTCACCTTGCAATGTTTGTTGTTAGAACAATAAAATGATCACCCGGTCATATAGAACAACTGACCAGGAGAAGCCCATCATGTAGACTTCGGAAATCAAAAGAAGTAATTAGAATAACAGTAGTAAAAATTTATCGTCACCATTACCTACACAAATAAGTGGCAAATATTTGAAACATCTAGTAACTGAGATGATACTTAGATAGCTCCCATGCAAAACAATCAAATAGATTGAAAATGTAGTAACCACAACTTTCTTAATTGAAACAATCATAATGGTAAGGTATTCAAAAGTAGCAAACTGATAGTGCAAAAACAATTTTCAAAAGCAAAATAGAAAAAAGAAAGAAAATAAACATACTTCTTGGAAAAAATTGGAACTAAAGCATCCGTATCCTTCACTCCAGTTAGACTAATCCCATTAAAATTTGATAGATATATTCACAAATCAAACAGAATTGGGAGTAAACTATAACAAAAAGAAAAAAGCAGCAGCAATAATAATAATGACAATGATTAAATAATTACAATCTGCTGCCAAAATGCACAACTGTCTATTCGTCAAATTCAGACATGAAGAAGCCCAGAAGTAGATTTAAGTCAAAAGTGACTAGGATAAAGAGGGCCAAGTACAAGGGTGCAAAGCTTAAATGTCCAGTTTCCACTGGAAAATCTAAGTTCATATTTGTTAAATACCTCTGGTAAACAAAAGCCTAACCTGTGCACATGCCTTCAACATAGTAATAATTACTGTTTAGATCTGTACAAACTTTATATCAAAAGACTCTTCCCGATTGACAATCTAATTTTACTCATAACTCAAGTATTTTTGACAGCTGATATACAGTGCACAGGTTTTGCATCATGATATGTGATGGTGACCATAAAGTAAGTTTAGCATACATTAATACTGAACTGCATTGTTCAGAAAATTGGTCAGAAAGCATCTTCAGTTCCCAACTAGAAGTAAGAGGAAGCAGGTTTGTGCCAGTGATCAGAATTCAGCCAGAAATCTCAATTTCAGCAGGTTATGACACTGTTCTCCCATAGCAAATAGATGCAATATAGAGATTCTTTGCCCATTTATCCTGCAGAAACAAAACACCAAATGTCAACAAAAATGATCATAGAATTGGTAATGAATAAAGGAAAATTAGATGCACTGTTTACCTTAACATGAGCGCTAGGAAAAGCAGATGTTCGGAGTGTCTCCTGAGTTTCATCAGTTGGTTTTCTTCTTGGGACACTAAGAACAAAAGCAGCCAGGTCCCATGTTGCAGCAGTTGAGGTGATGCGATAACCATTATCCCACCTTCGATGAATACCTTCACTGGGATACAAGAAATCAAGTTCCACAACCTGGCTTTGAGCATGGAGAGAAAAATATACATAAATCAGATTACTTTCTTCAATGCCACAAGGATTCTAAATCACAAAGGACTTTCTAAAATGCAGGACCTGATCAGAATAACCAGCCCCACGTGACATAACAATTGCCCATCTAGTGCCAGCAGTGGCCATAGCAGTTACATAAAATCCTTCTCTCCATTTTTTGTTGATCCACTTAAACGGAAACGAATCACTAACTTTATAGGATTGCTGTACATACTGGGTACCTAAAAGGATTCATCAAACAATTAAAGTAAGAAGACAGCTTAAACAGCCAGTCAAAATGTGCAAAAGGGATCATCAAAAGTCAAGCCCAGCAAAATTCCAGATACAAAATAAACAGAACAAAGACTTCAGGGATATTTACCTTTAGACATTACAACCAATGAGCATCCATTATGAGCTCCAGCTATGGCACTAATGTAATAATTATTTTCCCATTGTTCCATAATCCATTCCTATTAAAACAGATACATGAATTTGTCAGTCTATATTAATTTCAAAACAAAAATAGTAAAACATAATACAGATAAAACTATATAGTTTACAAACATGATACTATGATATCACCAGCATCACAATAATGCCACGGCTGAAACATAAAATAGCTAACCTTATGAAGAAAGCAGGAAGAAAGTTCATAAACTTGTGCAGTGAAACCAGTGCCAGCATCCATAATGAGTGCCCAAAGATTAGTACAAGAAGCCACACTGCTGATAAATAAACCATCTTCATTCCCTTTATCAATGTGTTGGGCTAACCGCACATCGGCGACATTATAATGATACCTAAACCAAAAGATATATCTTTAGGCTCCTACGTATTAAAATCACTGGAGAAAACATATGCAACATCAGAAGAAAACCTTTGCTTCATTGGTCGACGAGCATTGTAAACACTAATCCATTGTGTAGCAGGCATTCCCATTCGAACCTTCTTTTTAGGCTGTTCATCATCATCATCTTCCATGGTCAAACGCCCCCTCTTATGGCCAACCTGACATATAAGCTACACAACAATAGCCCAAAAAGGGCAGTAAGAGTCAGAATTTAAAAGTGTAAACAATAAATAGTAAATTCTAAAGTAATAATATCATGAAGTACCTTCTGAGCACCCTCGGTGTTTATTGGCCTGATATCTGGATTTGGGCCCACGATTCCATCAAAGAGGGATATATATTTTGCATAATTTGGTTCTTCATCAAACTTCAAATTCACTACATATTCAACAAACTGCCGGAAAGGTTGAGGACAAAAGCAACACAATGTTTCTGGAGAGGTGGCCATCTTTTTTTTGCAGACAAGAAACCCTTTATTTTCCCCCTGTAACAACAAACTTCATAAGAATCATATTTTCATTTACCATAAGGTACTGGTACTAAAATGATTATATTTGAAACAGTCATAACCTGATATCCTTGCCAGGGAAGCCGACCCCGAAGAAGGAACACAAGAGTGTAAGCAAGAGATTCCAAGTCATCTCTCCTGCTACCTGTTCTACCAAGATGAGCATGCACACTAGCATAACGAACTGTGCCCCTGTGGCAAGAATATAGCTCACAATCATTCAAAACCTGCATGTTGACTAAGGTTTGTAGATATTTAACAAATAATTTACCTAAAAACATCTGGACGCTGATCGTATTCAACATGAAGGCCAGTCGAATTATCACGCCACCGAGTTGCTGGGTAGATGAATTGGGAGTGTCATATGAGCATCCAAATTATGAGAAATTAGACATGTTCATTGACAATGGACATATCAAGGGTAATGTAGTGTACTTACCTAACCCAAGATCAACCAGAAACAACTTCTTTTCATCTGGAGTTCCTGGGGTTCCAAGCAAAAAATTCTCAGGCTTTACATCACCATGCACATATCTGCAATAATGACAGAAAATGATGAAATGTTCTTGAAACAAAAATATACTCAATAATCATTTCAGTTAAACAATACAAGCATATACAAAAGAAAATAAAATCCAGAGTTCCTAATCAAAAGTTCAAACAGATCCAAATTTTATAAATCCCAAATCGTTTTTATAAATATAAATGCTGCTCATTCAGAGAAATAGGATATGTTTCTTCATCATCATGTCACCAAAAGGTAACAACAAATTATTGACCATGTTTTTCTAACATGATTGTTAGATATATTATCTTTATTTTATATTTATCTTTTATCTTTAGTTAGTTTGTTATTATTTTTTATTTGTATTTTGGGCTTAGCCCATATTTCTTCTATTATAAATAGAGAACCCTATGTGTGTATTTAACACAAGGGATTAATTCCAATATATAATTTTCACTATATTCAACATGGTATCAGAACCTAAGGTTCTTTTGAGGAAAA
Source organism: Vigna reflexopilosa (assembly GCA_027742785.1). NCBI lineage: Eukaryota > Viridiplantae > Streptophyta > Magnoliopsida > Fabales > Fabaceae > Vigna > Vigna reflexopilosa. The sequence goes on along the minus strand of CM050918.1, from coordinate 7,509,126 downwards.
AGTTTCTAGTGCCTCTACCACTACATCCGCCGTTGCCGGCGGCGCTGTCGTCTACCGTTGTTGTCTATTGCTGCCATTACCGGCGTTTAAGTTTCGACCGACGATCACACATTTTTTATCGTCTCGGCCAGGTGACTACCATGCCATTAACGACACCTTCATCCATCGGAGTTCCTTTCAAAGTTATGGATTTACTCCCTTTTTCGTCGTGCATTGTGACATATTTTGTAGTTATTTAGAGCATCGAGGTTGCTCTTTTTCCTTTTTTGCTCTTTTTCCTTTTTCAGGTGCCTTGATTGGAGAATTTTTATTTTTATAGTTTCTCTCTCCTGTTTATTCATGACTTCTTCCGCTGCTGTCTCTTCTGACCTCTCTTTTCACCATTGCGTTTGACCCGTCCATATATGCTTTTTTCATGGAAAAGATGGTTTGTTGTTAGTTTATTTATAGCCGTGGTGGCTCTCCAACAATTACCTCTTTATCCACTGGTGGCATTCTTCAAGGGCAATTTGCAAGAAGAGATTTACATGGAGCAACCTCCCAGATTTGTTGCTCAGGGAGAGTCTTCTGGGTTAGTATTTTGTTTTCTATGTCGTCTTGCAAATCATTAGCAATTTGGTATCTCTCGAGTGTAGAAACAGATATTTTCATTAAGTCTTTATGGATTATATTAGTAACAAGCTTGGTACATACAATTTGTATGCACCAACTTGAGGGGGAGTGTTAGATATATTATCTCTATTTTATATTTATCTTTTATCTTTAGTTAGTTTGTTATTATTTCTTATTTGTATTTTGGGCTTAACCCACATTTCTTCTATTATAAATAGAGAACCCTATGTGTGTATTTGTGTATTTAATACAAGAGATTAATTCTAATATATAATTTTCACTATATTCAACAATGATAAACAAAATTTAACTTGATATGATCACATCAGTGGGGAAGCATTCTGGACTGACCAACATGTCAATGAAAATAAAAACCAGAAACAAATCATAAACATAATCAGGAAAAGGAGCATCACCCTCTAGAATGCATCTTCTCTAATATGGAGATAGCCTCAATTGCAATACATGCTACCATTTCAGTAGACATGCTGAAATCCAAAAAAGAAAAAGAAACATAGTTAGCTATTGAATAAAAGTTCCAACATTAAGAAAAAAAGAATAATTACACTTCAATATTTCACATAGATACTCACGTGTGAGAGTTGTTATTCCAAACATCCCACAGACTGGGACCAAGCATATCCATTACCTGTATGTAAAGTTTAGTTATAAAAACATTTAGAGACAACCACAAGCCTCCATCCATCAGTTAAAAATTCATGAACACATACCATAATATAGTAGTCACCTTGCCGTCCCTTGAAATGTACTCGTGGAACACCATGACTACCGCCTAATGCACTACAAGACAAAATCACGGCAAAGTTAGCACTTAATATCCATAACAAAGTGAGACCACAGCCGAGCAACTCCATAAGGTGGGAAGAAAAACGTTCAACTCACTTGTAAACCTGCCACTCATATGGTGGTCCATAGTTGCACCCCTTGCTGCTTCTATGTTCAAATTTTAAAGCTACCTATAGTCATTAGAGCAACAAGTGGATAGCAACAAATCCAATATGTATCATTCAAATACAATTGTAAACCAAAGATCACATGCTAAGACCATACCTCAACAGCACCGGCACCAGTCCGTTCGCTAGAATTCGTAACTCCTATCCGCCGACCAACATAGACTTGCCCAAATCCTCCCTTCCCAAGTTTTCTCTCAATTCTATACAAAGGAGAACCACCAACTTGAACCTGTTGCAAACAAAAATACACAAAAGATTAATTTCCAACGTGTACAAAAATTATTCCATATTAGTACCTTTGGTTTAAATTTTTTATTTCATTTATCCAAAGATTAGAAACAGCGATAATAAAAAATCTAAGAACCAAACTAGAGCTCAGTGGAGCGACATAGGACTATTTAGCATGCAAACTGCTGTAAGATGTTCAGCGTTCCACAACGGAAAAGAAACAACACAGGGAAACAAGACATATAAGCAGAACACTGAGCAGATAAAGTTATGCTTGTACATTTTCCAGAACTCAAACTACAGAGAAAATATGTGAAACTAAAATCACCTTCTCCGGAAGAGGGGCAGTGCTGCCTTCATCTTCAGCTCCCGGAGCCTTATCTGCGCTACGGCCACGACTATCGTCTTCATCCATGTCTTCCTTTTCAAAAACCCTAGCCGAAATTTTATTATTGTTATTCTCTTTCTCTCCTAGCTTGTATTTTAAATTTCTATTTCTATTTCTGGCTCCGCAAGCAGCACCAGCGTAACCGTTCACGATTTCATCGGCGGCGGCGATCGCATCGTTCTGTCTCCGATTCCTCCGCGTTCGGGTAGCCGCGGCGGATGTCTTCCTCCGTCGAGCTCTGGCGGTCGCCGGCGAGGCTGGCTGAATGATCGGGATAGCGTTTGCGTTGTCTACGAGTCGGTTTCTGCGAGTTCGGGTACGCAGCTCAGGCATGGTAAGGATGGTAGTGGCCCATGACGAAGATGGAGACTCATGAAGGTCCCAGAATCATCGATCAGACCAGATTTTGAAGTTTAAATAGAAGAATTGATAGCAGAAAATCGGAAAAACGGGTTGGGTGATGAATAAATAACGAGGGAGTTAGAATCAACCCGAAATTAGGGTTTGATGAGAATGAATTTTAGAGATCTGTGGAGGGAAACAAAAATGAAAGGATTCTCTGCAATTCTAGATTTCAAGTACAGATACAGAGAAACATGGATAGAGATTTGTTATTTCATTTTTCCTAATTTTTAAAATATAAGCATTTTATAGGCGTTGCATTTCATTAGATTGCCACTTATGTGGCAAAGATGGTTACACTCAATATTAATAATATTAATAATAATATTAATAATATTAATAATATTAATAATAATAATAATAATATTAATAATAATAATAATAATAATAATGATGATGATGATGAAGATAATGATATGTAATTATATTCTCGTCAAATAATAATAATAATATGTGGATATTGTTTAATTTTTATTTTAGTAGTCTTATTTGTCTGATTGTAAGTGTTGTATTCTGTATTGAGAGAGTTGGAAAGTGGTCTAGTTTACTACCCTTTTGTCAATTTAATTTCAAAACTTGGAAAATAATGCAGTAAACATTTATAGTTGGTTTGGTGTAACAGGATATAGCTTACTAAAAATACTAATATATTCTTCACATATATTTGGAGTTTTTTTTCTATTTTTGTAATGTTTTCCATACAATAAATGTAATTTGAGAAGAAAATGTGGTTTATTCTTTAGTTGGCAAACCTGAATTGATTATAACTATATCTCCGGCAACCGTAATTGTTATAGAATCGAATTTAAAAATTGGAAAGTTAATAAATAAGTGATTTTCATGAATAATAAATAAATTTTGTGTGAATCTTATAGAATATATTCTATTATTGTTTATTGTAGTTTATTTATCCATTTATTTGTTAGCTCACACGAGGTCAGAAGATTTTTTTTTTAATGATGTCCAATATGTGTCTTTAGTTAAAATTCTAAAAAGTTTTGCTAAAGAATTTTCTAGTGATATTGAAAGATAATCTGTTATCAATTGAACTAAATAATGACTTGAAACAATTACTAGGTAATGGCTTAAAAATATGTTTTCAAATGATTAAATATTTTTCTTTTTATTAATAAAAGCTTAAAAAGAGAATAATTTTCAATCTATTAAGATAAATATTTAATCGATTTATATCGGTCTAGTAAAAAGTTAAGAAAAAAAAATGGATGATATCGTCTAATAAAGTAGATTTCAAAATTTATATTGAAGGTTATTTATATCTATATGTGTATAATATTATTAAACAAAATATCATAGGTTTTGATAAAATATAATAAATAGATAAAAATATATATATAATTTAACGTTATATTATCCAAAATAATAACCATATCAATAAAAACATATTTAAACAGTATTCTGAATACAAAGTGTCTCAAAAGAACTAATCTGTTATACAAAACATCTGTGTATATATCTAAATTTATATACCTATATACTAAATTTTGCATATCACTCGAGAGTATTATCCAACTCTATCAAAGGTAGGCTATCACCTATAGCATCCTTTGTTCACATCAAAGGGTAATAATTGCCAAAGAGTTAAACAAAACACACATAGAAACAAAAAGTAGGGTAAACTAGTGTACAAAGGAATTAACGTATCATAACTTAAATCAACAATTTACAAAATTCAATAAACTTATAAATAAATGACATTTATACTTAATTATACGGATAATATGCTAACATAGATTTCATTAAAGCCTTGTTCATTTGAGTGGATTTGGGGGAGAGTAATTGAGAGGATTTGATGATAAATTTTTTTGTTGTTTATTTGAATAGATTTGGAGGTAAGTGAGAGTGAATTTGGAATTAATTTTTTTTAATTTGTCACATAAATTAAATCCTATACTAATTCTCACAAATTTTACTTCCAAATCTACTCTCACTTACCTCTAAATCTATTCAAATAAACAACAACAAAAATTACCTTCAAATCCTCTCCCCAAATCCACTCAAGTGAACAAAGCCTAAAGGTGTGCACTTATGGTAATATTTATACTCTGTAAAATTATATATAAGGGTAACTCGACCTACTACCTATGAGGTTAATCTTCTACTCTTAAGACCCAAAAGGTTAGGGTAAAAACTTCCTGTCATTTTCTCCGCCACCATATTCATCTCTACATGAGTTGAATGGTTGGTAAAATATCATAATATCTGCTTACTGAAGTCTCACTATCAAGCATTCAACAAAACCTAATCAACATAGAGTCTCTCATTGAGATTCTTTTCAAAACACATATCTTTTATCCTCACCATCAGATACATATCATCTAATAAGTATTGATAAATACCAACATACACATACTTGTAAACCAATTTAAACAAAGCATAATTCATAAAACATTTAAGGAAGTAAGAGAAACAAGTGTTAGACAGTAAAACAATCTATGTTTCTTCTGAGATAATTAATTATCTTACTTGATAATCGATTATTCTAGAGAACTTTCAAATAAAGAATGAACTCTAATTGAAATAATTGACTATCAAGTAGGATAATCGATTATTCCATAGAGATTTCGATTCAAAAAGGAACTCTGACTGAAATAATCAATGATCAGGTAGAATAATCGATTATCCCATAAAGTCTTTAAGAGAAAAAGAAAATGCTAACTAAAATAATCGATTATCCAGCCTGATAATCGATTATCTTTGTCAATTTTTGACAACATCCTAAAAATTTGATCTAAATGGACTCAAGACCTATTCAAATGGCCAAATTGGTATTCTTAGCACTAAAAGTTATTAGTAAACATATTTATGTCTCGGATTGAGTACAAATTCACCCATTTGAACAAGAATTCAGTTAATTAGCTCAGTTTAACTACCCAAAAATGCACGTGACAATTTCTACTCTATTCAAACTAGATTTCTACAAAATTAGAATCCAACCAAGTCTTATTTTATCCAAAAAAGGTCCACAAATTTTCAACTCATTCAAATAACCACTGCTATAGAATTTCACCAGTTAAAACCCCATCTTTGACCAAAAAACGTATCATTCTACTAACCTATAATCAGACCAAGATTCTATAACCATCTACAAAAACAACATAGTCAATCTATCATTCCCAAATTCATTAAAGTCAATTACAATATCCAAATTTCACCTACACACAAGTATTCATGACATTCAACTCAACATACCAAACTCCAACAGGCAACTCAACATATTAAAATCTCACGAATCAATTTTATTGCACAAATCAACCACCAAATCATACACACATTACACACATAAAATAAAACTTACCTATCAATTAAAATCAAAGAAAACTAGTTTCCCTTACTTGGATAGCGCTCTGACAGTTCTGTGAACCATAAAATTTCTCCTAGGACTCCAAGACCTCTATTTGCTCATACAATTCACAATAATTTGATAAGAGTATATGCCCTCAGTATCACTGATCAACATAAAATCTAAAAGAAGACTCAAACCTCAAAAGAGTAAAGAAAGCCCTTACATGCAAAGATATTAAAATTTAAGGAAAAATGATAGAAATCAACTTACTTTTTAGTTGAATTCAATCAACTAAAAATGAAGATCTTGTCTCAAGAATTCCTCAAACACTTTATGATATCCAGATAGATGAATAAAAAGTAAAAATTCATAGAAAGAAGACAAAAAAAAATTAAAAAATAATTCTAAAAGATAATTTATTAAATAATAAAACTCTTTATTAAAAAATTCTATTTATACTTTCAATATTTTTGAAATAAAATAATATGTATAATTATTTAAAACACTCAACCCTATCCAATATTTCATTTTTGAAGGTCTTACAATTTGTATATAATTGATTAAGAAAAAAAAATAACATTTAAATCTAATTTATACTTTAAAAATAATTATAAAATATTCTTAGTTAAATATTATAAATTGATTTCTTTTAAGTAAAAGAATACTTTAATATGATATTAAGTCGTTATAAATACTTTAATATGATACTAAGACCTTAGAAATACTATTATTCAGATCAACCATCAGGGTGCCAAGATAAAAAAAATTAACTTAAAGGCTGATGCTAATATAAAAAACTAACTTAGGCCTTTAGTGCATAAATTTGTGAAGCCGCAATAACTAGCCATAGTGTGCCCACGAAGTCAATATTACAATCTTGTATATGAAAAAGAACAACTATTACAACATTTCATTTATATTATTAGTGAAAGATGTAACTTTATCATATCAACTTTAACACACTCACTAGAGCATGCTTATGTTGTGTGACTCTTCCCTAAAGATTGACAGTGCATTTTGAGAACTTTATCAGAAGAGTCTCATCCACTGCCCACCAACTGTTACGGGCAAAAAATAGATATTTTAAACAAATATTCAGAAATAACGTGTAATAAAATAATTTAACATTCATTTATAAATAAATTGATCTAGTTGTCATAAAAAATTAAAATTAAAATTAATTTATATTTTTTTAAGTTAAATTAAATTAAAATTATATTAATTTATTTTACATTATATTTTGTATTCTTTTACAATTTATTTAAACTTTATTTAAATATTTATAAATTATTTTATTTTAAATATATCTTTAAATTTAAAAAAATTCGTAAAAATTATTTAAATGGATATATATGAAGAATACAAAAATCAATTTTTTTTTGTTTTAAATAGGATAATGAATAGTGATAATGAAAAAATGATATTCAAATATCTGTGTGCGCGATATTTAAGAAAAAATATATTTGACATCTTTTAAAAAGAGATTGTCACTGGTATAATATATATTAAAGGAGTTTTCAAAAGATTGCTTTTTAAGAGAATGAAGATAAACACCGTAGTTTTCGTTTGTATGTATAAAAATGCATATCTACTTAACTATTTTTTTTATTGATATAGATACACGTTGTCTTGAATTTGGAATGTAATTTTGTTTGAATTTAAATAAGCTAATTGTCTTGAATGAAGATAACATATATGTCTAAAATATTTTAATATAACCCAATAAATATAAATTTAAACTATATCTATTTTAAGAGTTATCAATAATAATACTAGAGAACAGTGAAGAGTAAGTCTATATACAGAAATGAGAGTAGATGAAATATCCAAAAATATTAAGCTGCACATAAACTGGAAATCTCGGACGACTATGCAGGAACCGAACAGTAATGTTAGAAGGATGTTTACATCAAAACGATTATACATACCATACTTATAAACCGAACGGTTATGCAAAAATACTTAAATCGAACGTTCTCACTAAAAAAAATTGAAGGCATCAGATAAACCTATACTATCTTCGGATGGATCCACCTGTAAAGCTTCCTCCAACGAACCCGTATCACCTTTTGCTCACGTCCATTGGATGATCATTGCAGTGAAGAGAACGACCGAACGGTAGACAAAACAAACAACAGAAAAGTAGGGTAAGCTTATGTAATTTAATTGATTCATTTAAAACATATGATTTGAACATAATAGTGCAAGGACAAAACATCATATCCAATCATACAATCATTACACCAAGCATTTCGTCTAGTAAACCGAACGTATAATCATAAAAACCGACCACTATGACACTGTCCGGACTGTATGAACCATGTAGCTCGTGGTTTCTAGCACCCGGATGGACCTGGCTAGGGTACACTCAACAGATTGCCATCCAAGGTTAGTCTAGTGAAGCTTACCTCGGCACAATTGTACCCTGAGGCTAAAGAAGCTCCTGTCATTCCCACGCATGAATTACCCTCTTTTATATGATGAGGTGTAATCACGAAATATCAGGATAAACAACGAAGCCTGAGTCTGGTCATGGTCATACTTTACCATTCATCACCAATCATGAGACATTCCTCCTTGGAATTCTCTTACACCACCTTATTATTAAGTTCATAACAGCGTATCATCATACTTATACATCAAAATAATCAATCCGAACAATATAGTAAGAATAACACTCATAAACCAAACTTAAAAGAATTAATTCAATAGCTCATAAAACCTAACCGAACGATAAGAATAATCTCACCCAAGAATCATGACCGGACGGTCATGTAACATGATGGCTCTCGTTTAAGCCAAATACAGTTTAAAATTCAACCCATGTGACATCCCCATGGAAAAATAACGACTCAATCATATTACTATAACTTTGGCCGAGTACTTGGAGCTTTGGCCGAGCATTTATAGCTTTGACCGAACGCTTACAATAGGATGAAGTTCTCTTCAAGAAATAGAATGTCAATACAAGACCGAACACTCTTTACGAAACCGAGCGTCAGTACAAGACCGAACACTCTTTACCAAACCGAGCGTCAGTACAAGACCGAACATTCTTTACCAAACCGAGTGTTAGTACAAGACCGAACACTCTTTACCAAACCGAGTGTCAGTACAAGGTCGAACACTCTTTACCAAACCGAGTGTCAGTACAAGACCGAACACTCTTCAAAATAAATAATTTTAGTGTAAAACGAGTACTTGGAAGATTAAGTGCTAGTCTATGACCGAACACTTCAAAGATTAAGTGTAAGTATACACGGAACGCTCGTTCAGAATAACGGACGTATGAAAAATAAATTCTAAATTCTTTTGAGGATAACAACTAGACTAATCGATGAGAAAACTAATGTAAACTTAATAAAATGAAGATTTATATTTTACAAGTAGAAAATCGATCGGTCAACAACTGAAATCCCTTACAACAGAGACTTCAATCAAGACCGTACGTTCTAAGGGAAAAACCGACCAGTCATATTTGACTCTCGGTCACGCTTTACAAAATTCTGAAAAATTTAGCAGAATAAAAAACCACTCTATTTCTACCCAGTTTTAGCCAACTTACCAAACATTCGCACGTTCAAATCAACATGCAACTTCAACAATCGTACAGGATCATCAACCATACATTATTCAAGCATCCACCAATTCAAACAAATAAACATAACTAAATTATATAAGCTTCCCTTACCTCTAACTCCAGCTATTCTTCTAAGTCCTTAAGCAACTACTTCTATGGCTTCCAAAAATCCAAAGTCGTCCAATTGAAATTCTGATCGGTGCAAATGAAAGGGCTCGTCACCGGGAAGAATTATTCTGAAAGGGGTTGGTGATCGGAGAAAAAGAAGGGTGAGAAATCTTAGAGAGAAGTTGGAGAGTTTAGAGAGAAGGAGGAGAAAAATGGGGTTTTTGGAGGTTGAAGACGAAGTGTGCATGTAGAGAAGTGGCATCAGTTTTCAAAATTTCACATTAAATACTGCCACCAAAACGGACGCTCGGTCCACTCCCTGCCTGCCACATGTCTTCCACTATATGGAAACTCTCATTCCCCCTGCCACACGGTTTTCGATGGACGGGAAATTAAATGAAGTTGCCATTTTGTCTCCCACTCACATGGGAAAGCTAGAGAATGTGACACCTGTCTTTCACTAAAGTGGGGAATTAATGGGGTGTGACATAACTTGGAATGTAATTTTGTTTGAATTTATAATTTTAAGAAAAAGAATTTAGATAATTTGAATACTTTGTATTTTTAAAAACATAACAAATGGTATAATATATTTGGGGAGAAAAATTCGTAAGTGATTATCTTTTATTTTTTAAGAAATATCTATACATATTCATTATATTCACAATTTCAAATATATATTTATAGTTTTTTTTATAAATGGCTACATAATAATTAACTAGAGATATATACAAAATAGATTTTTATGGTTGTTATGTATGTCTATCTCTTCACCTTCTTTGTTAACTGCTAGAATTGTTCATGCTTAGTTTTTTTTAGTGATACCATTTAATAATGGCACATGACAAGTAGTTATAGTTTAGCTAAACCATAGTTGAGGCAAAACTGATTATATATATATTTTTTAAAATTATTATTAGGGACAAAATCAGGTTATATAATTCTAAATGATTTTAAAAATATAAAACTATATTTTCTATATTTATTGTACTTTTCCAACAAATTTTATGCACTAATAATGATACTATGCTTAATTAAAATTAATTTTAACGGTTCAACTTTTTTTAAAGGTCAAAACCAATTATTAGTCAAAGTTATATGATATATGAAATTAACAAAATATATATGATTAGGAAGAAGTAACCTAATTTTAACAAAATATATATATGTTTTGGAAAAAGTGTAACAACTAGTAGAATATCATAGTAAATATTTAACAACAATGACTCAGAGATGTACATTCTAACAATTATCCAACATATAACTATAATATATAAACTTAAACAAAACTTATCCTATATTTATATTATAGCACTACCCTCATTCTTAACTGCACTCATTGTTATATCATCGTTTACTCATATCATTAAAGTGATTATTGCAAATAAAACACACACAGACAAAACAACACAAAAAAGGATAAGCTATAATTTGCAGAATAATATTCATAAAATAAACATAAATTTGTCATCACACATAATCCATTCATAAAAATAAATATAACATACATAAATGCTCATGTTAAACTCAATTATCTAGATACTTGTATTAATATCAAACTCTGGTGAGTTATGCACTTGTAGTGGTGGAAGACCTCACTCACCCAAGCTACCACACACGAGGTTAATAATACATACACTATTATAACTATATATTAATACATACACTATTGTGACCACAACTAATCCCCCTTGGATTAGTATTAACCATTCTCAAATAAACATTGTAATCAATCATCATTTTAACATTTACAAAATCACACATTAAACATACTAGAAGATAACATATATAGAGAGTTAGACTCTGTTAATTTCACTTAGCGAGAATATATACTCACTCATTGAGCAGTATTTGAAAGTACACTCGTCTAACTATAAGATAGCTTGTCCATAAAGATTATCATTGGAACTCAACTTAAATTCTCAGAAAAGTCACCTAGTGAGACTTGTCTCGCCCAACCATGGTTAAGTTAGTGAGGTCTCTGACTTTGGCTTCGTTCAACAAATATATTATGGCCAATGACCAACAAGTTAGTAGCTCTTTGACTTTGACTTCATCCAACAAGTATATTCTCACTTGATCACCAAGTGAATACTTTTTGACTTTGGTGTCACCTAGTGAATATATTATTGCACAGTGAGTCTACGTAATTTTGTAGATTTATGCCATTTCAATCCTACAACTCAATTCTACAACAATCACATAAGTCAAAACATATCAACTATCAGATTGTACATTACTCAATTCATCTCAATTGCAATACTAACCACAACATCCCCAATTTCAAAATAGAATTCATGTAAGTCAAATTAAATCCTACTCAACTCCACATATCATATTTTATGAGAAAACTCAATCACACAAACAAAATATTGTACAAACATATACAATTAGCAATCACAAAGTATCTAACGGTTTAAAATACTGCAATTAGTTTTCTTTACTTGAAAGACAAATCAAATTGCTTAAGAACCCTGAAAACACCTTAAGATGTACAAAAAGTTCTTTTTGTCTCCTATGAACAACATAAACATGATCAAGATACACCATTATGACCACTGATTTGTAGAGACTAGTAAAACAAACTCAAATATTACATGCAAGTAAAAAATGTCAAATGCATAGAATGAACAAACATATTAAGAAAATTGACAGAAAACCAACTTACTCTGTTGAAGAAACTGATTATCAAATATATGAATAAAAAGTGAGAAAACATAAGAAAATTTTAAAAGAAAATTTGTTGAGAGATTGTGTTTTTTTTCTACCAAATAATACTATTTTTTTTTTTGTAAAATTAAACCGGGGACTTCTTTTAATCGGAATAGTATTTTTTTATTTCAATTATCAAGATGAACAAACTCTTAGTAATTTGTACTTATAAAACAGTTGCATTTTAAAGGAATTAAGTTTAACACTATTTATTTTAAAATGGAATCAACTTACAAATACGATTTATCTATTTTTGTAGCTTTTTTAAAATATATACATTTTAATAATATAAAAGGGAATTATGCTAGACTATTAGAAAAGCCACGACAATAAGTCCACATGTTACCTTTCATGCTGTTCTCAACAAAAACTTCACATTGCACAAAAATTATCATTTGATGAAATTAAAAATTTACTTCGTGGCATAAAAAACATTTATAATACGAATAGATATTAATAATTAAAAAATTTCATAAAATTAAATTATATCAGCAATTTTTAGCGTCTAAAATCAAATATATATTTAGCAAATTTAGAACTATCTAGACAATGGGAAAAATTGACAAAATTTGGTTTATTAAAAAATCTATTGTTTCTTTTTATTCTCTCTACATATAATTTATAATTTTAATACAAATAATGTTAGAGGAACCATAGTAAAAACATATACATTTTTTCTAGTAAATGAGTATTATATCTTTTCTCTGAAAAGAGTTATAATTAACAAATTTTAAAATATAACTAAGGGCAATATATATATATATATATATATATATATATATATATAATTATGAAGTTTAAAATATTATGATTTTATGTTATAATTTAAAACAAAATATAAATAATATATAATTTTCTCTCATATATTATTATACATATTATTTATTAAAAGTGATTAATTGAATATTAATCATATGTGTTATTTGATTATGGTCCAATATATATTTACACACTACTTACTTCAACGTTTCGTGTTTAACCTCTGAAAACGAAAAAGTCAATGTTAAAAATAACAGATGATATTTTTGTAAATAAAACTTTATTTAAGACGTCGGACAATGAAAAATCCAATGTTGTATTAGGTCAATTTTGCAAAAATCCTTGACGCGAAGGTGAAAATATACTCATGTATGACATCAAATGTCCAGTTTCAGATGTCAAAAGGGTATAAGACGTCAAAATATCACTTTTTAAACATTATATGTTAGTGAATTCAATAAAAATTTGGACGGAAGATTGAAAATTCATTCACTTTATTAGCATGAGACCTTATTCTCTACTCAAACTATTCTCAAACAAAGCTTGGCGACCAACACATGTAAATATTTCTTTCATTTTATACAAATGCATGTCGATTAATTATTTTAGGTATGATTTTCGTTCGTTTTGACCGATTGTTTTCATGTTCTCCTTCATAGGCGCATTCTTCTTTCTCTCTCACTAACAACAACACTTTATTCCGGCGAACCCACCTTAAAAAATGTTAGTTTTCGTTTTCGCTTTTCTTGGTATTGATATTGTTGAACTTTTTTATTGTTCATACTACACATTATACATTTGTTGTTCATACTACACGTTGTACATCCAAACTTAGGATAAAACTGAAAGTATACTGAAAACAACTCCAAATGACTTGAAAATTTGTTCAAAGCACTAAAGTATCATGAGAAGCCCCCACAAAAAATTTTAAATCAAAATTCAAAGTTTAAATATGTGAATTATTTTTGCAAAGTTTGAAAAAAAATAAAAAAATTGACGAAAAAGAGAAAACAACATTTTCTTGAAAATCTAGAAGGAACAACCAACTACGTGGACTGCTACGTGATTGAATTTTTTTTTTTCGATATATAATAATCATAAATCGGCCAACTAGAACAAATGTGATAGTCATTTAAAGATTTATCGCCATTGACTTTTTAAATAACTTTTATACTTCAAAGAGACTAAAATAAGAGCTTATGGTGTTTTTTCCATGAAATAAAGGTTCTAAGGAGTAGTAAAAAAAATCTAACCAAAATCAATATTTATAGTTATCAAAACCAAAAATTACAAGTTAATATTACTATGGTCATAACTTTTATGTTTTTGTTTATAATTAATAGTTCATGCAATATAAAATATCAAAAAATAACACATTGATTGTTTTTCTGCTTTTAAATTCTCGTCAAGTTATAAAAAATATCACTATTAATTAAAAAACAAAAAAATTAATTAAGGTTCGGAAAATGAAAAAAATTGACAATAATTAACATTATACATCACTTTTTTCTGACATTAATTAACGTTAAAAAAAGATAATATCTGATTCAATGAACGTCAAATTTTATTTTTAACGTCTTTTAATATAATGTTAAAAAACACACGTCAATTTTTTTTTCCACTAAATGACAATCAATATTGTTTATATAATTATATAATTACTATAAAAAGTTATTAATGGGTTTGCTCTGTATGGAATGAAACTGTAAAACTCTTATTTTTCTTTACATGAACAAGCTAATGTGGGAATAAAACTTATAGGGTCAATAATAACAAAAGACTCCTTGTTATAACCACTATATAACTTATATTCTATAGGACTAAAATTCATTTTTTAAACTCCAAACACAAAGTTAATTAATAAAACCACTATAGTCCCATATTGAATAGTTCAATAGAAGATATAGCTAATAATTTTATATGTCCAAAAAAGTTAATTAATAAAATCACTAGCATAGTCCCATATCGAATAGTTTCATAAGTAGTAATCTTTAATCATAGTATAGATAATGAACTCCTACTAAATGAGTCCTCTTGAATTATTTCTGGGCATCAAACCTCAACCTGACAGCCTAAACTGGTTTTTAATCTGTTAACTAATTAATATACCTAATCCCATTTCAATAATAAAATTTAGGAATATAAACAGTTAAAATTATTTAAGTCCACTGTCAAACACTCAAGAAATAGTGATTTTATAAAGAATCATTGTAGTTCAAGTGAAGCTTTTGCAGAGTTGAATGTTGTGATAAGGTAAGTTAATTTACTTGTTTATTACTGAACTTATAGTGTAGGTTGAATGCATAGCTATGTGGTAGACACTGTAATTGAAAACCTTATCAGCAGATAATTTTGTTAATGCGTGTTGATTGTGATTTACAACAATATGTCTTGGTGTTATTCAAATTAGGGCAACTATCCTTTCACCATCAGATCTCTTATGTTATCCTTCTTTCTGCTACTAGTTTGTGAGATAGAAAGGGTTAAAGAAACTCTTATCAAGTCTTAAGTATTGCTCATCCTATAGATAAAAGAGCTGCATCTACATTGATGCTAGACAGTTAACAAAATATTCAATTGATTAGAAATTCATTTAATAAAACTGAATAGGATAAACACATATATTTGACTGTTAACTTTAGGTTTTACAAAACCTGATGGTTGCATACCAAGAACCCTTCTTAATTAACGGAAATAATAAGTAGAAGAAGGTAGCAACAGTTTTTGATTTTTTGGTAACATAGGAGTTGGTAAGAACACAATCCATTGCAGTAATTAACAGTAAGTAACATACATGGAAGACTAATTAATTAACTACAGTTTTAACCACACATTATTCTATACACGTCAGCAATAGTGATCCAACCATTTCTGCAACCTCAACTCTCTGTAGAACCTCGCTATGAACTCCTCCGCGGCCTCGTCCACGTGGAAGTCCTTCTCCACGACGTCGTTCAGCATGGAAGCTGCGGAGCCCGCGATCTTCACGCGCCTCTCTATGATGCCGTCACCACCGCCACGGCACATCCTCACAGCGCGATGAGCCGGCGAGCGGCTTGAAGAGAGCGGGGAGAGCTTCCTCCGACTGGCATGCGAGAGGCGCGGCGGACTCCCGCTGCAGCTGAACTGATACTCCAGCGGCGACACGAAGGAGACGTGAGCGTCACGTGGGCGGCATGTGAGGGCCTGGTGGTGCCGCACGACGACGTCGTTGAGCGCCTTCCCTATGTTCTTCCCCCGCTTCATGACGTCGTTTTGTATGAAGAAACCGAGGAAACGCACCGTTTTGGAGAGCTTCTCCGGCACGAGCGGTGGACGGTTGGGGTCCATGCATGTGATGTCTGCCACATGTGGCAGAGTGAAGTGTGTCTGTTTCATGCGTATAGGAGAAAATTAAGCAATAGCTAGAGTGGTGTGGTCCAATTACATAGACCAAATGATGGAATTGGTGAAGAGGGTTTGGTTTGTGGGTAGAGAAGAATTTATAGGAATGAAAATAGGTAGATAAGGGCAGAGAAAACAAAGTTGGTGTGTTTGACGTTGGTGTTAGGGATAGTGAACCCTATAATCATTACAGTTTTATTGTGCATATCCTTCTTTTTCCCTTTCTTTTTCACCAATTATTGTGTTATTATATATAACACCTACAATTCCTCTTCTTTTCTCCCTACTTTATGATTAAAATATTCAACTCAACAAGTCCCTCCCAAACACAGTTCAAATTTAAAATGGGTAGATGAGAATTGAATTTATTATATGCAGTTGAAGGTATATAGTTATATACCATAATAACAGAAGCACCTAAAAGTCTGAAACTGATAGTGTGTGTGACCTTTGAATGACCATTGTCCGTGGTGCGGACCCAGTGGCGTGCTGTGATAAGTACCTTTAGTAATAGTAGAATACTTAGTGAGATTTTTCTTTTTTTTATTTTATTACATTAATGGATATATAAATTATAAACCATGGAAAAGCAATAGTACTGACTCACGGATTACGCACACATATAAGGAATTTGGAATATGAAATATATGGAGGGGTCTCCAAATGATAACTTTTGGTTAGGCGTAAGTTTTCCTTTAGCCCTACATTATCCATATTTAATTCTCAACTTACATGTAAAGCCTATGTAAATTGCAGACTTTGGTTATTTTATTTTCTGCTGTGGCCTACCATCATCATGATAGTATCAATTATCAGGAATCCAATAGACCTTTTATTTAGTCGGTGATCTAATTATGTATTATATAGGTATCTGACAAATTCTATTATTTAACCTAAAAATCTTTTATTTGTTCTTATCGAAAGTAGTCAGTCATCTACCAAGTTTTGGTTGAGATATTCTTTCACTTTGTACTTAGTGCTACCCACTATTATACTATCTTTGCTTTCTTCAACTATGTTATATGGGATAGTGAATATGTTTTTTCTGCATAATTTCTGGGTCACCTCTTCCAACCATTACCTTAAAGGTGGCTACATTGTATACTCGTGAAATTTTTGTCTAAGTATACATAATATTTTATATGTTTGTAGTAAATGTAATTTATTTGCTAAATCAAATATTAAAATAGTGAAAGTTTATGTTATATAATTTAATTTTACAAGAAAATGATTTTTTTTTCTTCATAAAATCGTAAAAACATTATAAGAGTAATGATAAAGAAAAAAAAAAGATTTACAACATTCCAAGTCATTTTCTGTTGGTCGTTTTCATGATTTCTTTCCGTCATCAATTGCCATGTTCTCCCACATTCTAAAAACTTATATATGTGGTATCTCATTGTCAATTGATCGTGATCGTGGTTTCATTCAGCTGGTTATTTATCTCATCTTGCCCAGTTTCAAATTTTACAACTATGAATCTCATGTAATTATGTATTGTGTACAGATATTTAGGAAATTATAAATATATTTTTAAGAAATTATCTTCAAGACTTATTAGATTTTAGACACAGATAATTAAGAGATTTTTTCGTTGATTAGTTATATAATTAAATTAACTCTTGATAAACATGTAATAAAGTCACATACAAAGTGACCCGACAGATTAGGTATTGCACTGACAATTTATCTCAGTCAACTTTTATTGTGGGCGAATTCATCGAGTAATAATAGTATGAAAAAAAGTCATTTCTAATTCAATAGAATAAGTAAATATGTAGTAGGAGGAGGAAAAAATATACATGCCTATAATAATATAATAATAAGTGTATATTATAATTGTATGATCTATTGGTTTTAATTTAAACCCTCTGTCGAAATGCATGGAAAAGATATTATGACAGTCAAATTTTGGTATCATGAAGTCTTGCAACAGTCTAATTATTATTACATAATCATAGCTAAGGTAAGAAAGTCTCAACTTTTCCTCTCTTTCTTACCACTTACTCTGACTTAAAAGTCCCACATTGTACAGGTAATTTCATGAACATTATCTTATGTGGTATATTAAAGAGAAGACAACCAAACCCATACCACCAAGTATAGAAGGAAAGAGACACTCTCAGTTGTTTTATGCATAGCTCGCATTGAGTTTAACCATTTTGAGGTAAGTCAATTTATCTTATTTCAAATTTTATAAGCTTTAAAAAGTCAAAATTATGTTATATATTTATTAATTATATTATAGAATATAACATGTAAAATAAGGGTTTAGTAATAATGATAGTTTAGATGGTTTTCCAATTTAGATAGATTAAGGATTAATTAATTTTTTTTCAATCCAAAAATATATATAGCTTATTAATAATAGAAATATTTTACTTTTAATAAGTTTTAACCTATAGGTAATTAATTATAGAATTGCTAGTTTTACTTTAGGGTGTCTCAATCATCCTTATAGGAGGATTTATAGGTAATTAACAATAGAAATACTTTTAATAATTTTTACCCGTCAATCTTTCTCATACATTTACAATAGTTAAATTAACAATAAAAATACTTTTAACAAGTACTCCGTTAATCTTCAAGCTTTTCTGCGCTCTAACAAGTTTCATCTGAATACTCTTTATTAGGACCTAAATTAACAATAGAAACATTTTTTAACTAACAAGTTTTACTCCGCTAATATTTTGATGAAAGACAAACACATCCTAAATCTGTTAACAAATACTATTATGATATGTTCTAAATATATGATATTTAAATAGTTAATAATAGAAACACTCTTAACAAGTTCTAGACTAATATTCTTGAAGGATGATGAAAAAGAAACACAGCAGTCCAGATACTTTCAACAAACATATGATGTGTTCTAAATATGGGATTTGCTTTTAATTCTTTGTATTCTGCTTCTTTTTCTTTTTTATTTTGTACATTAAGTTTTAAAATCCTCAAACTTTGTTTTTTTAATATTGTATTTCAGTTGTTTTAATTAAAACCTTGATTGGTTGATTTAAATAATTCAGAGTGTCAAACAAACGAGTATTCTGAACCTACTGTACCTACACTGGTTTACATATATGTTAACACAGGTTTTAATCATGGTTTTGTTTTTAAATTTTTTATGTTGTGTTAAGAGTTTATTTTGTTAACTTCCTTAACTAAAACATTAGTTAGGGTAACAAGAAAGGACTAAAATAAACAATTTTCAAAACACGAAATACCATATTGAACTTTTAAACTTTTAAAGTTTAATGTGGAAAACTTACAAATACTAAAACATGAAATAATGTAACAAATGTATAACAATAACTATTTTGGATGCACTTTTTTGTAATCATACATTGTGAAAGCTTTCTAAATAAAAATATTAAAAGATTAAAATGAACATTTAAATTAATTAGATGTAAAATTTAAACGTTTAGAGTATATATATATATATACACGTAATATTAACTTCTTTACTGAAAATATGGAGTGTTTTTCTATAGAGAATATTAAAATTCCTTCTAACTTTGGATCCAAACAAAGCTCTTAATAACAATAACTTCTTTTATGCACTTTTGGGTTAACAAGTTTGAGTATTACAAAAGTGTTAAGAGGTACTGGTATTTATTTTGGATGCATATTTTTATTTATTTATTTATTATTTGTGAGAGTCTTCTAACTTAAAATTTAAAATTAAACACCACCTCAACTTGGCCTTTATTATATATAGAGAGAAAAGAAAGAATAAGGTAACACCTGTTTGGACTAAAAAGATTAATAAAAAATGTAATTCATTTTATAAATTAATTTCTCTTTTAAAAATAAAATGCACACGTAAACAAGTCTTAGTAAATAAATTTGTTTAAGAACATTAACAATTTGTATCAGGAAAATTAGGCAATTGGTTACTACTTTTATGGTGGAAGTCACAATGTGCTAATATTTTCTTTATGCAAAATCGAATCTCGAATCCTTTTCTTGATCAAAGTCATTTTCATGCCTTTTTTTTTTTCCGGATGTTTCTTTCTCTTTTCTTAATAAGCGTATTAGTGATTTATTTTTTAATTTTTTTCTCTAATCATTTCATTCTAACATTAACTTTTGTATGTAACGATACTTTAAATCTTAAGTCTTGGATCGTACTTTTTTTATTGAAAGATTATTCTTGTCCGAAAAGATGTTCAATCAAAAGAAAAACACATGGGAAGAGGACAAATGAATAACTTGACTTGTGCTGTAACTTTAATGATCAACAGCAGATTCCTATTCTATTTCTATCATGTATGGTTGCACACCACTGCTTTTCTTTTTTTTTTTTAAAAAAGAATATAAACATACTTTTACTTATTATTTTTTATTTATTCAAATTTTTAAAATATAAGGACGACTTAGTATTAAAGATATGATAGTTGATAAGAAAGATAGCGAGTTAAACTCATTCTATTAAAAATTTGAAGATTTAAGATTAATTTAATGAATTTGAAAAAGATAATGAAAAAAAAAAGTTATAAATTCAATTTCTTTAGTATCAAATAATAAAAACTAACACCCATCAAATATGCTACTTCTTTTTAGCAATGATATTTAGACATTAACACAATTAACACACCGCATGCATAGCCATCTTCTCATTAACTCATTACTCTTTTTCGTTTTTCTATTTTAGAAATAGCATCATATAGTTATGATATCAGTTTGTGCACTTTCTGTATTAAGTGGAGTGATGTATAACTGTTTGACTATAAAGTGTAGACAAGAACTATGGGAGAGAAATCTGATGAAAGATGGAAAGGTAAAGCAGTGGTTGAGCTTGCAGACACAAATGCTGAAGTAGCATGGACTGTGATAGAGGATTTCTGCAACATCCATAAGTGGATGTCACTAGACACATGCTATCAACAAGAGGGTACTCTTGGCAAACCAGGTCTCATCAGATACTGTGCTTCAACCATTGTTGATGCTGTCGAGAAGACCCAAACACTGAAGTGGGCCAAAGAGAAGGTACTTGCCATTGATCCTGTTGAACGATGTTTGAGCTATGAAGTTATTGAGAACAATATGGGATTTAAGTTCTATGTGGCCACACTCAAAGTGCTGTCAAGGGAGGAGGGCGGATGCAAGATTGAATGGGGATTTGTCTGTGATCCAGTGGAAGGGTGGAGTGTTGAAGGTTTGGAGTCATATGTTGAGTCTTCTCTGCAGATCATAAAGAAGAACATCCAACTTGCATACAACACACCATAGGTTTTCACATCTCGTCACCAGATTAATGAATCTCGATGTTTGAAATTTGTGGAATTAATAATCAAGCATAATACATTAAACTAATATTTGCTTGTGGTTAAACTTTTCTGCAGGAGTTTGTTTTGTTTAGTTCTCTTACAACTCAAAGTATAATGTTTGCTTTTGGTTAAACTTTTATGCAAGTGTTTGTTTGTTTTCTACACCTGACATGTTTGTTTGTTTAATTCAGTCAACTAATGTTTATTATTTAGTAACTCCATATTATTATAATGATAAATGAAATAATATTTTTAACATATATTTTTTACATTTATTTGATATTATTTTTTTGTTATTAAAAAAAAATTGTTGTTTAATGAATGTTTCTCTTTTTAATCTGGGAACGTTTTTATCTTTTCCAAATAGATTTAGAGAGATTTTTTAAACCTTCATGTCGCAATCAATTTATGAAATTTTTTCGTAACTTCTGATAAAAAATTTATATTGAATATGAAATCAAGACAAATATATTACTTAATTATATTTTTATATTTTTAATCAAGACAAATACATTATTTTTATATCTATGAAGGACTGATTGACATTATTTTTAAATTGTTTCTACTTTTAATCTGTTTTCTAATAGTTCGTATTTTATTATTTCAATATTTTTAAAATAATAAATAGGAAAATGATTTTTCACATTTCAAAATAATTACAATAAAAATACATGGAATTACCGATGACCGAAATCTGTCGAAAATATCTCAAAATCCGTCGATTATGACATTTTTTCGACGAATTACCGACGGTCATAATTTCGTCGGTAATATTGTGACCGTCGATAATTATCGAAGGAAAAATCTGTCGGTAATTATCACATAATCCATCAGTAATTATAAAAAAAAAATCCGTCAGTAATTATCAAAGAAAAAATTTGTCGGTAATTATCGAAGGAAATATCCATCGATAATTACTGAAGGAAATATCCGTCGGTAATTACCGAAAGTAAGTCCGTTGATAAATATCTCGATCTGATCCCTTCTTATTTTTCATCAAATTTCAAATTTTTTTATCAAACTTTCTTCGTTCCTAAATCAAAACAACAATATTCACATTTCAAAATAAAAGAAATTAAATTACCCAATATAATTTTTAATCACTATTACCTTTTCAACAACTTTATGTATTTGACTATAACATTTTTTAAAAGCTTTATATAAAAAGCTATTTTTTTGATTTAATTATAATTAAAATAATAATCCGATTGTTTACGTCAACTTCATTTTCACTAGTGCAGAAAGAGCTTTAGATGTCTGTTATTTTGGACTTTTAACGTCTTTTTCACAATCGACGACATTACAGGTGACGTTAATGGGACGTCGAATTTACATATAACAGACGTCTATATAAACGTTAGTTAGTGCCATGTCCGACGTCTATATAGATGTCGGTTAGTGCCTACATCGCCATCTAAGAGCACTATATAGCTTCGATCATGGCACTAACCGACGTCTAAGGTCACTATAAACGTCGGTGTATGCATTAACCGACGTCTAATATAGTTGTTCTATTTTAGTGCAGTTTTGTTCCTGTCTTTGGATAGCCTAGTAGCACACTCTGTCTTTGCTAGTTTCCCCCAAAAAAAGCTTGCGTCTTTTGAAATTCTTATGACATTTCAACCCAAAACCGAACATGGGTTCTTGTCTAGTTCCATTTTCAATCGCAAGACGAAAAAATTACGGTGAAACGATAACCAGGCAACGACCCAGGGTCGTTTTTGGGTCGAAACACCATAAGAAATCCAAAAAATGCCGCTTTTTCTGGGAGGTAGCTAGCAAAGGCAGAATGTGGTACTACGTTATCCCAAGAGAGGAACAAAACTGCACTAAAATACAACACAACAAAAACACATTTTAATCAGTTGAATTATAAGATAATCGATGAAAGACTAATATAATCAGACTGAAACAAAGTTTAAACGGTTTAAATAAAAAAAGACGCACCTGGAATGCAATGCCGCAAGAGAGAAAAAGGAGAGGAGGAAGACAATGATGTTTGCGTATCTACGGCACTGATCGAAATGACTTTTCAATTCCGGTCGGGGAAGTAGACGACGGTTGACCTGGGGTGTAATGCCCCAGTAACTTACAGGGAATGTTGACAGCCCTCACACATCAACACGAGGCTTTCCAATGTGCTTTGTCCTCACTCGCACACTTTCGTGGAAAACTTCCCAGAAGGTCACCCGTCTCTAAATTACTCCCAGAAAGCAGACGTCTATGTGGCAGAAATTGACTGTCTTCTCGCCTTCCTGTTAGGCCCATTGACGTCAAGTCAAGGGGCACAGACGTCTATAACATTATAGACGTATGTTATTTATTACATGACGTCTGAGCGCCTGAGAATCAGGTGAAGAGCATTAATTGCAGCCAGATAGACGTCTGCCCCCCTCACAACCGACGTCAATGGAGCATGAAAGATTGTCTTCTTGCCTACCTGTCAGGACCTTGGACGTCTAGTTAGGGAGGAACAAACGTCTACTATATTATAGACGTCGTTTGCCTTAGAAACTGACATCTTGGTTACCAACTTATTTATAGTAACGTTACCGTTTATTAATATACGTCGAACGACCTTTGAACCGACGTCTTGTGAATAACGTTAAACAACATTTTTGCACTAGTGTTTATTCGTTTTCTTAACTAGTTATATTTCAATATCTCAGCACTTTAATAAACAATTTTAATATAAAAAATCCATACACTCTTTTTCAGCTCAATAAATTTAATTCTATAACTGTAATTCTTCAGACAATTATTATTATAATAATATAAGAACAAAATACTAGAAAATTTATTTTATTGATAAATCTCAGTTAATTTTTTTAGTTATTTAAAATTTTTAAAAGTTTTAAAAAATTGGTTTATTAATCATTTGACATTTTTAACTTGTTATTTATATTTATTTTGTTGCAACATGAAATTTATTTTATTCTTTTATCTATTTATTTATTTTTTAATTTCTTTTTTATTTATATTTAGTTTGTTATTACGTATGAAAAAATATTTATTTACCCTTTTATTCATTTATTTTATTTTCAAACTAATTTGTCTATACTATTTTTTTTATTCTTAACTTTATTCTTTTATACTATTTTTTCATTTTCTAATTTTATCTTTTTATGATTTATAATTATTTAGTCATTAAAAAAATAAAATTTAGAAATATATATTTTATTTTTATTTCTAAAAATAATATTATTTTAAAAAGTAACACACACACACACACATATATATATATATATATATATATATATATATTAATATAATTTTTTTTTATATTATCATATAAAAAATTTTCTCGGCAATTTTATTTATTTGATTTGTTTTTAAATGACTTACCGTAAAAATATTAATATATTTTAATTCTATAATTTAATATCTAAATTATTATTAGTTTTTAAACAAAACTATTACTTTCTCAAATTTATAATTTTCATATATATTAGAAAATGTCAATTATGTATAAAATTTGAATTATATTATTAATCGATTTAATTTATGATTTCTATTTCCAAAAATTATTTTAAAGACTTTTTTATTTTTAAAATAAACAAATAATTATATTTTTTTAATATGCGTGTCTTAGAATATTTTAATCACCATTAAAAACCTTTTTAATATATTTACAATATTAACTTAATTGTTATATAGTAATTTTTTATTCTTAATTTTATTCATTTATAATTTCTAATTACTTTATCATTTAATAAATTATTAAAGAATAACTTATATAAAAATATTTTTTATTTTTATGATTTTTAATTGCTTGATTGGTAATTTGATAAAGTTAAATTTAGAGAAAAGTATTTTACTTTTATTTTTTAAAATTATATTATTTAAATAATAATATATATTTATTAACAATACAAACTGTTTATATTGTCATATAAAATTTTCTCTGTTATATGAATTTTTTTTAATCAACTTAAACAATGACACACATTCTTAAAAATTAGTTAATTTTTAAAATAAATAAATAATTATATATGTGTCTTTATATACATTTTAGTCACAATTAAATTTTTTTATCTAATATATTTTTAATATACTTAGTTAAAGAATAATTAATATTTAAAGTATTAATTCTTTTTTCTATGTTATTTATTTATTTTTTAATTTTATTCTGTCATAATTTCATTATTTGGTCATTCAATAAGTTATCAACAATTAACTTATATTTAAAATATTAAGTATTTTTCATATTTTTAAAATTTTTAATTTTATGCTTTTATAATTTTTAATTATTTCATCATATAATAAAATTAAATTTTTAAAAAATTATTTTAGTTTTGTGTCTTAATATTTATATTGTCATATAAAAAAATAATCATGTAATAGTATTATTTAGAAAAAAAACTATCAATAAAGTTTTTTTATCTTACTATATAAATATATTTATTGCTAAATATTCTTCATATTTTTATTATTTAAAAGTTAATCAACTTAGTAAAAAATTAACATGAATAATATATATATATATATATATATATATATATATATATATATATATATATATATATATAACTATCTAAAATATTTTAAATAAGGGTTAAACATGATTTTAATCTTTAAAGTTGAAGGTGAAATTGAAATTAATTTCTGTTTCAAACTTTAATATATTTTGGTTTTTTAATTTTAAAAATGAATAGATATAATAATTTGTATTTATTTTTTTTACTTATTGAAATGTTTCTCATATTGATATTTGAGCTAAAAATGTATCAACGAGTGTAAACAATTCAAATAACAACATGAGACATCACATGATAAGTAAAAAAAATTCAATGCAATTAGATTAGAAAAGCTATTGTTTCATTTTAAAAGCTTACAAATTGTATCAAAGTTTCAAGCAACGAACTCAAATTTAAGTCATTCCACATTGATTAGATAAATTTAAGAATATTAGATAAGTATGTTCATACATCAATCAAACGAGTCTCGTAACACAAGTCTAGCAACATACATTAAATGAATTTCTTCATACACTGATTACACCAGTCTAACATTATAGGATAGACGAGTCTGCTCTTACATGTATTAGATGAATCTATTAATACAAATTAGACGACTCTATTCATTTTATGATCAGACGAGTCGAGCAATATACATTACACAAGTTTGTTCATATACTAATTAGACGAATTTAGCAATACACATTAAACGAATATGTTCATATTCTGATTAGACGAGTC
This sequence comes from Vigna reflexopilosa, assembly GCA_027742785.1. Taxonomy (NCBI): domain Eukaryota; kingdom Viridiplantae; phylum Streptophyta; class Magnoliopsida; order Fabales; family Fabaceae; genus Vigna; species Vigna reflexopilosa. The sequence goes on along the minus strand of CM050918.1, from coordinate 7,482,207 downwards.
TAATAACACATATTGAATCGGTTTGTCAATACATTGATTAGAAGAGTCTAGCAATTCATATTACATCAATCTACTCATACACTAATTTATATTTTTAGCGAGTCAACTCTACATATTTTTGCATATCCTTTATACTTTTAGAGAGTATACTCTATTTCTGTACAATTTTTTTTTATATTTTTACAAAGTTTACTTTTATTTTTTATAAAATACTTTTGAAGTAGATTATATTCAAAATTTAATAATAAACTCAAAAATATTTATTATGTTTTCTTAAATCTTTAATTCAACATCAACTTCTGCATAAACAAGAGTTTAAAAGTAGTTTATCCTAAAAAGTTATCCATACTTACTAAGTTTTTAAAATATATTTTTTATTGTGTGTAACATCCTATTTTAATAATATAAAACTACTAAAATAAAATATTACACAACAAACATAATAAAATACAAACACTAGCTTCTCTTACCTTGTATCGAAGTCACTGAACTCTAAGACCGTTGAAACCCTTGCTTCCGACCCAAGAAACTCTAGAAACGCTTACAAATCACCAAATTGTGATCAGAGTAAGTCCTTACAATAGTATAGAAACAGCGTATCATGTCATGCGTTCAACGTCCAACCACTGAATAACCAACGTTAAAAATGACTGGTGGCATTTTTGTAAATAAATGCAATTATTAGACGTTGTTTAGGACTGTAATTCAACGTGAATTTGTTATAAGACATCGAATATTGAGAAGTCTGATGTCCTATTGGCTAAATTTCGTGAAAATGTACTTATGTATGAATGACGTTGAGTGTCGTAGAATTAAACGTCAAAAGGTTATAAAACATCGAATGCCTAGAGTTATACATCAAAAGGTTAGTGAATTCAATAAAAAATTGAGCGGTAAGTTAAAAATTTATTCCCTTTATCTTAGCGCGAGACCCTCATCTCTGCTTAAACTTTTCTCGAACGAAGGTTGACGACCACCACATGTAATCTTTTTTTTCATTTGGTACAAATGCATGTTGATTAACTTCTTTAGGTATGATTTTTATTTGTTTTGACCGATTGTTTTCGTATTATTGTCCATCATAGGTACATTCTGTTTTCTCTCTCACTGATGTCAACACTTTATTTCGACAAACCCCCCTTTTGAAGGTTAGTTTAGGTTTTCATTTTGAAGAATTTGTTTGTTGAACTTGTTTGTAGTTGTTCTTTGTTGTTGTTGTTATTTTTTATTGTTGATACTACATTACACGTTATACATCTAAGGTTTAGGGTAAAACTAAGAGTATATTGAAAGCAACTCCAAATGACCTAAAAAAATTTCATAGTTTTTTTGCTTTTGCTTATAGTTTATAGTTCATGTTGTGTAAAATATCAAAAATTGGATTACATTTGTTGTTTTTTCTGCTTTTTAGGTCTCATAGAGTTATAAAAAAGGAGCACAAATGATCATCTTAATTAAAAAAAACAAAAAAGTTGACTAACATCAGGCATTAGTAAAATTTGACGTTAATTGACATGAATTAACGTCAAATCTTTTAAATTCGACATCAATTTAACGTCTCTCGGTATGACATCGGCCTCAAATTCGACGTGAAAGGCCAAAAAACACCGACATTACATGGTGTTTTTGTGCTATTGTTAGGACCACAAATTTACAAAGAATCAAGAATTGAGCACAAATGACACATTCAAAGGGATTCCTAAGCATGATCATAAATAGAGAACAAAGAACTTACTTGCTCTAAACGGAGAATTGATCAGTTAGAAATGGACATCACAACTAACTCAATTGTGATCTCATAGAAACTTCTTCGCCGTAAAAAAGATGACTGAAGAATGAGATTTTTGGAGAGAAGTGAGAGAAAACTAATAAGAAGAATAATTTTAGAGAGATGATTTGTGTTTTAAGTAATGAGACAAATTTAATAAATTTTATTTATATTAATAAATTATTTAAATTTGAAGTATTCAATCTCATTTTTTTAAAACACATATTAGTTATAATATTTTATTTTTTAGGTTCTCACATCATATACTCTTTATTTTGTTACGCTATTTTACAAAAGTATAGTCATACAATACTTCTTTTTTACTGTTTTTAAATTTTTGTACACTATTTTTACTTTTTTAATTATTATTTTAACAACTTGTACAAAATAGTTCATATCTCTTTCATTCCCTGAAACGTGTTTTATTTGGTTTTTATGAGAGAAACGAGATGAAAAGAAAATAAATAACAAGATAAATGAAACCAATGTAGCCACCAAAAACTTTATGGTTAAAGCTTTTCTTAAGAAAAATAATTACATTTTATGTACGTTTCAAACACAAATTAAAAATTAATGGATGATTTAATGATAATTTAATACTAGGTGAACAAAAAATAAAATTTGCTTCAATTTATATATTATAAGAACTATGAATAGGCTTCTGTCATTATTTTAGGCTCGTAAAAATAATATAAAATTGTAAAAAAATGATTGTTTAAAAAAAAGTTGTTAAAAAGACTGACAGTACCACAAATCATCTAATTTTGTATTTACTTCTCTCCACATTCTGGCCAATCTATAAAAGATAACGTTTAACCTTTATGATAAGTATTTTGTCTTTGCTTTATGAAATGGCATATGCGACATTTTGATTGTGTGGTTGCAAGAGATTCCCACCCTCCCATTAACTCTCATGATGCATTAGATATTTTCCTTTCATGAGGATTGATATATACCCTTGAAGTCTGAGTCAAGTAATTACAGTGTTCCTCGTGACGACCACTTTCACTATCATAGGAAGATAACGATGACAGAGGAATCTATCCCCAAATGGGAAGGTAAAGCCATGGCTGAGCTACCAGCCATCGCTCCACAACTTATATGGGAGGTTCTGGAAGATTTCTGTAACGTACACAAGTGGCTTCCCATAGAAACATCTTACTATGTAGAGGGAGTTTCAGGTCAACCTGGTCTCATCCGCTACTGTGCTCTCACTGTTGAAGAAGAAGGGGTTGGTGATGATGCTGAGAAGACAACAACCATGAAATGGGCCAAAGAGAAGCTGCTTGAGATAGATCCTGTACAACGTTGTTTGACCTACGAAGTTGGTGAAAACAACTTGGTATTTAATTCCTATGTGGCCACAATCAAGGTCTTCCCCATGAACCAGGATGGATCCAAGATCGAGTGGAGTTTCGTCTGTGATCCTGTTCAAGGCTGGAGCTTCCAAAAATTGAACTCGCTTATTGAGTCTTATCTGGAGTTCATGGCCAAAAAGATTGAGCTTGCATATAACACAAACTAGTAGATTCAAATTATGATCTTTTTCTGTGCCCTTTTCATCATTTCATCTTGCTTTTAACAACTTCTTTTTATTTCCCGTTATGTTTCAGTTTCATCTCATCCAATCTAATCAGTGCTGATCCACGAGTTCAAATTCAAATATGTGGGTAGAATTGGAAAAAATATGTATTTTTTATTTTTAAATTTGGATCGAACTGAATCTTTTAAATTATTGGTTAAACAGATTTGAGTTACCTAGTAATTCTTCATTTTTTAATATTTTTTTCCATTGTAATTATGCATTACTTTTAATTTAATAATAACTCACCCGGTTTTGATAAAATTAGAAAAATTAGTTACAAAATTGTTTAAATGAGTCTAACAATATACATTAGACCATTTATTTATATATTTATTAGACGACTCTAGTAATATATATTAGACAAGTCTTTTAATACATAAATTAAACAAGTCTATTAATAAATATTAAACAAGTCTGTTTATCACTATATCAATCTATAATACACATTAAATGAGTCTACTTATATATTAATTGCATGAGCATATTAAAAAGCATTAGGCAGGTTTAGTAATACATATTAAACAGAGTATATCTATATAGGAATTAAATGAATATAAAAAAATATTAAATAAGTCATTTCATACATTAATTAGATAAGTATAAGAATACATATTAGACAAGTGTATTCATACATTAATCTTGTAACATACATTAAATGGGTTTCTCTATACATTACACAAGTTTGTCCATATACTAATTAAACGAGTCTAGCAATACACATTAGACGAATATGCTCATATACTAATTAGACAAGTTTAATAACACATATTGAACGAGTTTGTTAATATATTAATTAGAAAAATCTAACAATTCACACTACATCAGTTTATTAATACACTAATTTATATTTTTAGCGAGTCAACTCTACATATTTTTACATATCTTTTATACTTCTAGAGAGTTTATTCTATTTTTGTAGATATTTTATCTTTTATATTCTTACAAAGTTTATAAATTATTTTTAAGGTTGATTTTTGTTGAATATATTGAAAAAGTATGTATAGGATTAATCTCCCTTATGTTGAATATACACATAGGATCTTCTATTTATAATAAAAGAAATATGGGCTAAACCCAAAATACAAATAAGAAATAGTATAATATTATCCATAAAGACTTAATGAAAATATCTGTTTCTGCACTCGAGAGACACCAAATTGCTAATGATTTGCAAGATGACATAAAAGACGAAACACCAACCTAGAAGACTTCTCCTGAGCAACAAATCTGGGAGGTTGCTCCATGTGAATCTCTTCTTGCAAAGCTCCCTTGAGGAATGCCACCAGTGGATAAAGAGGTAATTGTTGGAAAGCCACCACGACTATAAATAAACTAACAAAATTATCTTTTCCACGGGAAAAAAATATATGGACGGGTCAAATGCACTAGTGACAAAATGAAAGGTCAAAAGAGACAACAACAGAAGAACCATGTATGAACAGGAGAGAAAAACTATAAAAATAAAGAATAACTGCCTTGAGGAGTGAGACGTGTGACAATAATGAACCTGAAAGAGGAAAATGAATGACCTCGATGCTCTAAATTACTACTAGACATTCCACCATATGCACGACTGAAACTTCGGTAATGGCAGCGACAGTAGACGACGGCTACGGCGACGGCTACGGCGACAGCAACGGATGTAGTGGTAAAGGAACCTGACTCTGATACCATGTTAAGAAGTGAACTTTAAGCCTAACTCAATCCCACAAAATTGGCTTTGTAAGTTGAGGTTTACACCCCACTTATATATTATAAATTGGCCTTATCTCTAGTCGATGTGGGACTAGAGATTAATGGGTGGAACAATATGCCCAAAACCCAAGAAGTATCGCTAGAATATGCTCTAACCATAGCTGTGATACCATGTTGAATATATTAAAAAAGTATGTATAAAATTAATTTCCCTTTGTTAAATATACACATAAGATCCTCTATTTATAGTAAAAGAAATATGGACTAAACTCAAAATACAAATAAGAAATAATATCAATCTAACTAAAGATAAAAAATAAATATAAAATAAAGATAATATATCTAACCATTTTATTCAAAACCTAATAATAAACTTTAAAAATATTTTGTATATTTTTTTTTTCAATTTCTATTTCTCTTTTAATAGATACACAAACCAACATTAACTTACGCATAAACACGAATTTAAAAATAGTTTATGTTAAAAAAAATATTCACACTTACTAAGTTTTCAAAATAATTTTTTTATCGTCTACCTTTTTTTTTTCTTATTTTGTTTACGCTGTTTTACAAAAGTATAGTAGTCTTGTTTACTATTTTTAAATTGTTGTATACTATTTTTACTTTCAAAATTATTATTTTAACAACTTATAAAAAATAGTTCATATCTCTCTCGTACTTCCTTCTTAGAAACGTGTTTTATATGGTTTTTCGTAGAAACGTGTTTTATGTGGTTTTTATGAGAGAGACGAAATGAAAGGAAAATAAATAACAAGATAAATGAAACCAATGGTTAAAGCTTTTCTTAAGAAAAATAATTCACTACATGTACATTTTATGTACATTCCAAACACAGATTAAAAATTAAGGATAATTTAATGGTAATTTAATATTAGGTGAACCTAAAATAAAATTTACTTTAATTTATATATTATAAATTAGTCCGTTATCTAAATGTGAGAGAATCTAACGCAACACATCATCTAATTTTGTATCTATTTTTTTCCACGTTCAGTCCAATCTATAAAAGATAACGTTGAACCTTTATGATAAGTATTTTGTCGTTGTTTTATGAAATGGCATGTGCGTCATTTTGATTGTGTGGTTGCAAGAGATTCCCATTAACTCTCATAATGAATAAAATATTTTCCTTTCCCTGAAGTCTGAGTCAAGTAATTACAGTGTTCCTCACTCTAACACCACTTTCACTATCATAGGAAGATAACGATGACAGAGGAATCTATCCCTAAATGGGAAGGTAAAGCCATGGCTGAGCTACCAGCCACCGTTCCACAACTTATATGGGAGGTTCTGGAAGATTTCTGCAACGTACACAAGTGGCTTCCCATAGAAACATCTTACCATTTAGAGGGAGTTTCAGGTCAACCTGGTCTCGTCCGCTACTGTGCTTCCACTGTTGAAGAAGAAGGGGTTGGTGATGATGCTGAGAAGACAACAACCATCAAATGGGCCAAAGAGAAGCTGCTTGAGATAGATCCTATACAACGTTGTCTGACCTACGAAGTTGGTGAAAACAACTTGGGATTTAAGTCCTATGTGGCCACAATCAAGGTCTTCCCCATGAACCAGGATGGATCCAAGATCGAGTGGAGCTTTGTCTGTGATCCTGTTCAAGGCTGGAGCTTCCAAAATTTGAACTCGCTTATTGAGTCTTATCTGGAGTTCATGGTCAAGAAGATTGAGCTTGCATGTAACACAAACTAGGTAGATTCAAATTATGATCTTTTCTGTGCCCTTTTCATAATTTCATCTTGCTTTTAACAACTTTTTATTTTCCGTTTTGTCTCAGTTTCATCTCATTCGATCTAATCAGTGCTGATAGTTCAAATCTGTGGGTAGAATTGAAAAAAAAATATTTTTAAATCTGGGTCGAACTATGAATCTTTTAAATTATTGGATAAACAGGTTTGAGTTACCTCTTAATTCTTCATTTTTTAATATTTTTTCCATTGTAATTATGCATTACTTTTAATCTAATAATAACTCACCTGTCTCTGATAAAATTAAAAGAAGTAGTCACAAAATTGTTTATTATATATACCGTGTATTGTGCTGCTTTCTCTTGTGGTTTCTGCCATTTTTGTTTTTATTAGTAACAGACGCAGTCCATGTGGGTATCTACTAAGAGTTTCCTTTGTGATTCATCTTTATTCATACATATTTCAATTTTAGGCAGTTGTATACAATAATAGTAGGAGATAAAATACAAACAAACTATTACATATAGAGAACTTTTAAATTTGATATCACTGTGTAGTGTTGAAATCCTTTTAAGATAATTTTGACGAAGAGTGAGTAAAAGTAATACCACTATAAAAAGTTGGTTACAAAATTAAACAAGTTAGATAAGGACTTGATAATGACATTTTGTATGTCCTTTCCTATGCGTTACTAGAGTCTTGAAAGGTAGACGTAACTTTTTATTTTTTAAAGAATAATGATATTTTAACAATATTTATTGACAACATTTTAACATCATTTACGTATCATTTTGTAGTTGATCTACAATTACTCTATAATCAATAATAATAATCATAAATACATATATACATCAATCACATAATAACACGTAAATAGTATTAAAATGTTGTTAAAAAAATATTGTGAAAACATCATTATCTTTTTTAACTTTACTTAAATTAGTAGGAGCAATAATTCACTATTATCTAGTTAAAATGATAGTTAGGTTTAAATATTTTCCTGATAAAATTATTGTTCAGAACAGTTTATGCTTAGAATGTAATTAAATAAAATACATCTTCCAACAATAAAAGTGAATGTGAAAATAAATAGAATAAATAAAATTTAAAAATGAATAGTCTATAAGATTTAAGTAGCAAGAGAGTAAAGAGTTGTTTTTTATAAGGTTTTTAGAATAAAAAGAAAATATAAGGAACTTTTTTGTAAAACAAAATTAGTCTATACATATATGATAATGATGAGAAACACTGTTTTTCTTCCTTTTTTTTTCTTTCTGGGTTTACGGAAACAATAAAAATAATTTTGAAAATATTTAGTTTATATACAACGACTTGAAAAAGTAATAAGGTTATTTTTAAATATTATATTATTATACTAATATAATAATAAGGTTGTGAAATAGTAATATATAAAATAAAGATTATCAAAGTATCATTACTTTTATAGAAACATGTTAATAATAGTTTTGCCACCTTAGTTTAACGGTGTCTTCTTTCTAATTTGATGTTAGAAGTTTTTTTCAGAAACAAATATAAAAGTATTTAATTTACCGCTGAGCCTAAATTATATGATAGAATTATGTGAATCTCCTCTGCTCAAATAGACTCGAACGAAACAGCTTTTACTAATAATCTAACAAATCTACCTTGTACTCCTCTGCAGCTCGGTCCATCCGAGATTATTGTATGAGCACCTACCAACACAAAACAAAAAAACCGCACAAGGTTTCCTTTCTTTCTTTTTTTTTTTTTTTTTTTTTTTCCAACAGCCCTTCACCCCCCCTTAACTCTTGAAAATTATCCCACACCAATACAAATACAACGTGGAAACATGAAAATACAAGTAAATTTGAAGGGACTTAACAACTTTTTTCAACAACTTTAAGCTACACATAGACTGTTGTAAAAATATTGTTAAAAAACATTTTTCAATTTTAAGTGATGCACAGATCACAATATTTTCTACTAATAAGAAAATATAGAAAATATCTGCAATAATAATATTTACTCTATGAGCAAACAATGGGAGAAACATTAAATAAAATAATATTTAAATTACGGAGATAAATGTTTATTTGACACAAGGATGAACTCTAAGCATATTAATTTAAAAACCTGTGTCAAACATTCTTACTGTGTGAGGATAAGAAAACTTATGTTAGTGTATTATGTAAAAAACCTTGATGAAAGTATTGGACTGAGAGAAGTTTATGTTATATGATCACGTATTGATTTCTTAATTACATGGTAAACATGTATGTATGTAACAACTTTATATGAAGCCATTTCCTTCGGGGCAGGGAGACACGGTACATTGAATGGTGAATCTAAATTGTTGAGAGATGAAAGTGTACTAAATTTACAAGTTTCTTGATAAGCAAAGATGTTCGCAGAATTCATATATTTATATATATCAAACAACCTAAAACGAAAGATTAATAATGCTATCTGCCTCAGCCACCCCATTTGCCTGGGTGAATTCAATTTTCTACACTGATCAAAGTTGGCATCCCTTGTGTTCTCATATATATCAAACACAATTACATCTTTTTTTCTTACATTTTCAGATAGTGAATAGTTTCTTTTCCATCCAGTTGATAATGTCCTGAGCAATCTCTTCACGCTCAGGCTCAAACAGAAGGTCGTGTAAAAAACCATCATACAGCTTTATGTCTTTGAACTTTGAAGCTGCTTTGTCATACAGATCTTGTGAGGCCAGTGGATCAGTTACCTTATCAGCAGTGCCGTGCAGAACAAAGAATGGTACAGTCACGGAGTTGAAGTTTCGCATTAAGTACGAGGATATCCGTAGTATTTCATGCCCAGTTCGTACCCTTATAGGTCCTGTGTACACCAAAGGATCTGTGTACTTCGCCAACAACGCTGCTGGATCCCTCGAAACTGGAATGCCCCTTTTGTTTGCTCCTTTGAATTGGAACCTTGGAGCCACCAGAGAAAAAATTGGAGCAACAGCCTGCATCAACACATCAATAAACAATATGCATTAAGCACACTCAAACTTTTAAAACTTGAGATTGTGAATGAGTCAATGATTCTGTATAACTAGATATCATATCGTAGCAGACTGACTATAGTTTTATAGCTAACGTTGTAGTAACAAATCAGAAACACGTTGACTTATAGTTATATAACAAGCACAACCTACTAATGCAAAACTTACACCAACAATTGGATGAGCTGGCTTCACACCTAAAGCTGGCGAGGTTAATATAATTCCTTCCACCATTACTTCGATATGAGGATGGGAAGCAGCCTACACGAAATTTGCAGAAATTATTTCCAAATTCAACAGAGACAAATTTAATCCCAAAAGGTATATATACAGGAGATTTCAGCCCTTACTTTCAAGACCACAGCTCCCCCAGTGGAGTGACCAAAGAGAAAGCATGGTATTCCAGGATTATCCGATCTGATCTTTTCTAGGAAAGCCCCCTGTTCAAGCCATTACTATCAGTAAGAAAAGTACACTGCTAAAAACACTGACTGACATCTGAAATTGTTGTATGGCATGAAAATTACTACAAATAACAATTACAATGAAATTGAACAAAAGATACAATTCTAGAGAGTATGATCAAAATATTGGTAAGCCAAAGCAAGAAATAAGCTCTCAAGTTAACTTGAATTTGTTTCACGGAATCCTTTTGCATTTCCACGAAAGTGAGAATGTTTATTCTGATGCTTATAAAAAAAATACTCCTAGATATCTTTTGTTTTCAAGAAAGTTTTCAAATATGAGATTCCTGAGAATATAATACCATAACATGAAAAAGAAAAAAAAAAAAAAACTTCAGAAATATCACTGCTTCATGCTCTAAGAATAAAAGGTTAACATGTATTCCAACTTTACGCAATATCTCTGTCCCGATTAAAATGGTAGAAAAACAATGATGTGGAAAACGGTTTTCCATTCCAAGAACTATCACAAACAGGAACAGATACCACAAGTCTATATTCATACAAGAACATGATTTTTAACTAAAGAAAGAAGGAATGCACGTACTGTGTCTGCAACCACATGATCAAGAGAAGGAACATAACCATGCAATCCATCACTGCCTCCATGACCTGTAACAGTAAAACAAATCACTCCAGATCCCTCACAAAATGATAAGGACAGAATTTTACTGTTACTAAGTCTAACGTAGATCCATTTGATTAAAAAAGGTGCAAAAGAATGAGGATCACAAGGGGCCGAATGGAAAGAGAAATCTTAAATTACCTATCCAGTCCATTGCATAGACAGCAAAGTTGCATGATGTTAATTGCCTCGCAAAGTCCGCATATCTTCCGCTGAAAAATGAGTAATATGTCAGATAATTGGGAGGGTATGGGCGATACTTGTTATCTTATTAGAAACAATCAAAGGAAAGATTTAAATGTATTGACAATCGCTTCAAAAATCAAATTTTGCAAAAACTAAAGGCAGAGTAAACTAGTCCCGCAATGAAAAACATTCATCAACTCCTGAAAGATAGCAATTTTAAAAAAAAAAAAGGACAAAGCAATTGAGCAAGATTACCTGTGTTCATTGAGCCCATGAATGATGATCAGAATGCCCCTTAAAGAACAAAGAAAATAAGTTAGGCCAAATGTTACAGAAAGTTGGCTTTACATGCTAACAAGGAAAGATGCAAGCAATTAAATAAAGAAAAGAAAGCACAGTCGATAAGCAGGAGCTTTCTAACAATACATTAGTTAGACGGTCTCATCTATCATGTCAGAAAAAAGACACAAAAACAACTGTCCTGTGAACACGACTATTAAAAATCAGTGAAGCTTAACGTTTTGCTGTTTGTAAACAGTTCAATAGTAAACCTACGAGTCAATAACACTGTAGACTAACACAATAATACACAAGCAAATTTAATTGCATTCAGCATGTAGAACAAAATAATTCTACATTCAATTTTTAAGAACAAAAAATTCAGTTCAAATTTTCGACCACTTGCATCTTTCATCTCTCTTTGTCCAATTACTCTATATCACCAAGAGAGGACCCAATTCTAGATGCACTTAAGTCATCTCACTTCAATTTCAAAAGCTCTCACAGGAACGACAGAAAAACTAAAACACCTCTTGAAATGAAACCACGAAACTTGCTAGCAAAATTTCCTCTCTTACAACTCCAATTACTTCAATCAAGCTACAGTGACAAATCATTTCTATTTTTTTAATGATTAAGCTCATTCACCATTTACCCTGAAACAGAATTTCCAAATTTCAATGTGTCGAGAACTTTAGCTCAATCTCTATCTCTAGAATTCTCTACGTGTACACACGAGGCTAAGAAGTGGAGAACAGAACACAGACACAAGAGTTCGTTAAGCAATAGGGTTTGACAGAATTCCGTTAAAAAAAACGGAGAAGACGTGTTGAAGTTGCCAAAAACGTAAAGTGAAAATGAAGTGAGAGAAAAACTCACTTGACATCTTCAGAAACTGGGAACCAAGAGCGGCAAAACAAAGCGTTGTTTCTAACCCCATAGAAAATGGAAGTGCTCCACCGGCACCACCCTTCGTCGCGACCCATTCCCAGGTAGTCCTGCGCCAAGGCTCTCCGCCGGCACGTGTCCTCCTCTTCGCGCACGAGCCAGCGCCGCCTCAAATGCTTCTTGGGTGATGGTGGCCCCGCCGTTGAGGAGAGGCGGCGGCGGCGGGGGAGGATGAAGAAGAGGAAGGAGAGGAAGAAGGTGTAGACGAAGATGAGCGAAGCCCTGAGAGCCTTGAGGAGCGGAATTATGCGGTTGCTCGCCCCCGACGTGAGAGGCTCCATCTCCGTCTCGGCGGAAGACATCGCCCCCTGCGACGGCGACGATTTCGGAAACAGACAGGACTCGTAACACAGATAACAGGAACAGAACACCGCTACACACCACAATGCAAGCGCAATCTGGTTTGACGTAGTTGGGTGTTTATTTATACTTGTCCCGGATCCGTTTGTTTTGTGGGCCCCGATATCTGACGGTTCAGATTGCGCCATGGAGGAGCTGGAAAAAATGTAAATGCTGATAAAACGTTGTTCGAATAGGAAGTGGAAATAATCAATGAACGGTGATTTCTATGGTACAGCCAATAGTCGTTGCACTTGCTCTGATTATTAGCTGAGATTCTCCACGTGGCGTATTTTCATTTGGTATACTTGGCGGGCAAAAAAACGCGTAGTCTAGGTGATTGTGGTTGGCTTTTCCTACCAGTTCTAGAAAACTGCGCGTGCATTATAATCGCTTCTATTTTCCTTTTTAATAAACATTTTACAGAATTAAGGAAAAAAAAGGACATAAACTTCTAAATTTGTGTGCTTTTTTATAATTAATATATAAAAAAAAATTATAGATAAAATTTGTTTTTATCTCTTACCTTACAAAATATTAGATTGTCATCAAATTATTATTCGTGATAAAACTATGCTGATTTTATCATAAATTTCTTGAGAATTAAATTTAATTGTGAAGATGACTAGTATCTTCAAATAAAAAAATAAAAATACAAAATCTGGTTCGAATTTACGTTCAAAAACCGATGTACCGTTTATTGTAGAGCGGTTTGAATAGAAATAGTCCACACAATGCTTTGAATTTAACTCCACGCGCTCCATTTTTATTTATTTATTTAGTTTAAAGCAAATAAATAATTAGAATGGTGATAGTGTAAGGAAAGTTCAGACGGAGACTTCAATAAGAATAAAAAGTAGAGGTTTTTATTTATTTATAAAACCAACGACATGTTTTGTTGTGTATCATGATATCGCAGTTAGGTGATGAAAACTAAACTTCTTAGAGTCTTCGTGTGTGGTCTCGTTTGCACTTCAATTTTCTCTCTCTTATTTTGAAAATCCATGTCTTTATCTTCTAATTTTAGACGCTCTATGCAGAGATTCAATCCACAAATAATCTATTATTCCAACAAGATCAAGAAATTGATACGTTTGTACTTTTCAAACTTTAAAGTGTAAATAAAATGAATGATATTCGTGATTCTTTATTAAGAAAAGTACTGGTGAATTGTGTTACAAGACTTGTTCAAATCATGTAAGAGAAAATTACTTGCATATCCTTCGTTAATTAGAATAGAGGGTATCAAATTTATAACAGAGATTTTCCTTTTGTATTGACGAATAAAAAGACAACCGACATACAGAAAACAAGTGAAATAATTGTTTAACAGTATCATATGTTTGTGTTTAATCTTATTTTTTAATATTGTTTATCGAATTGGTAATGATTTTATCAACAGTTGACGTGTAAGCTTTGTGTATGTGCTGAAAGTGATTTGTTTTTTCCAACTATGAGCCGTTTCGTCAACTACTACTCAAAATTTACTTGCATATCCTTCATAAATATTTTATTCTCTTAAATATTTTTCAAGATTAATGAGATATTTATAAATGTATGATTGCTTAATTTATTATGTGATATATGAAATAATACAAGAGTTAAATATATTTTTAATGTTTAAATTTTGACGTAAAATTAAAATCTATGTTTGAAATTATGATACATTTCCTTTCTTAAACTTTAAAATAGAATTAATATAGTTATTTTAGATTTAATTGAGTCTTCCGTATTCTTGTCAAATCCCAGATCATTTATGAAGATCCAACTTTAGGGAAACAAAATTTAGAGAGAATAATAAAATTTTATAAGTATAATAGAATTGATTTAACTTTATATTTGGGCTAAGCATTGTAATATAATTGAATTTGGAGCTTGTATGATTGTAGGATAAGTCAAAACAACTTATATTGATAACGTTGTTATTGACGCGACCAAATTAATACTATTAAACTATAACAATTTTAATATTATTAAGATAGTAGTAAACAAAATAGAAAGGATAAATTCAATCATAAATCGTCTCCCAACAAACAAAGAATTGATTCCTAACAAATCAGATCTTATAAAAACTATACAAAAAATGTTACTAAAACAAAAACAATAAAGAAGATAAATATCAATAAAAGATTAAAGAATAAAATAACAAAAGATAGAAAGAAATAAATTTATAAAAAGATTAAAATAATGATAAAGAAAATAGGTTGATTTCACTGTTTTTTTTAAATAGGATTGATCATTGGTTATCTAAAGATTATTTTTCAATTAATTATTGTCCTAGATTTTCAAATTAATTGATATAAAATCTCACTTAATTTTGTTTAATGTTCTCACTCTTTACATTCTCAATTAAATATTACTAAATTTAATAACTAAAATACATTCTCAATTACTTATTAGTAAGTCTAATCATGTTTATTCTTTTACCTCTTATATTACGTGAAAGTACATTCCTGATTAATTCTAATCAAAGTTTTTATTACTAATCAAAGTACATTATCAATTATTGACAAAAAGTCATTCAATCAAATCAAAGTTTCTAACTTTAATTAAAGTAAATTCTCAATTAAAAAGATATGTTATGTAGATTTATTAAGAAGCAAAAGACATAGATAAAAATAAACCACAACATGAATCAAAAGAATAAATAATTTTATTTATTTAACCTTAGAATTCAATTAAGAATTACAGCAGAATCAACCCTAGAGGCTTAGCACTCCATGGAATGTAGAAATAACATGAAAATAGAATAAGAGGGGGTTGAGAACATAAGAGAAGAGAGGAAGGACGAAATTTGAACCCCTAAAGGGTTCCTAAGCCCCCTTATTGTATTTCCTTAAGTCTATTTATGTAGAAATTAGATTGGATTTTGTTTCATGCTTTTCTGTTATTGTAATCTTCTTTATGATAATGTAATCTCTTCCAAGTATCTTCTAAATAATTCGATATTTTCAAAATATATTTGATTATAATGGAGATCTGAAAATATTTAAGAAGATAATTGCTAGATTAAAAAAATGACAAATATTATCTTTTGATATTTATTGATATAGTTAAATAAGAATATCAAATAAAATATTTTAAGATATGTTTTCTCCAAATTTTCTTTAATCATAAACATTTATCAATTATCAAAGCTTTTTTAGTAGAAAAAATATATAGAAATTCGCAAGATCCAATTTTTGTTGCCTATTCCCTCTTATTGGCTTAGCCAATTTTCTTCACTTTTTCATGTTATGCTTGGATAGACTTCTTATGGTCTTGATTATTTGCTATTCTTGGATTTATCTTTAAGGTGTCATGAAACTTAATCAATTTATTTTCACACCTCAACGAGCTCAACTTCACTGTAACTGCACTAACACACCTCAAAATATCCAAAGAACATTTATGTAACTAAAAAGCTATTTTAACATGTTTTTGTATCTCATGCTAAATAAATTCAATTATAACAAATCCTAATTAAAATATTCTATTAAAATACAAAGTTCAATTAAGAATCTAATATTAAAGGCTAAATGAGAGCATAAATATGCACTCATGACCTACATAAGGTTTCTATTATGCTAAGATTTGTCCGGATGAAAAAATCACTCTATGCTAGGAGACATACATGCTTCTCATTTAGCACATGGTGCAATGTAGAAAGCATGAATGTCACTTGGTACTTATCCACCCTTTCTGTCTTGATATTTTTAGTACATGGGAAAATATTTGAATTTGAATTTTTCTCCTCCGTTTGTGTAACCCTAAGTTAGATTTAAACCTATATATAAATGGACTCCTCTATTACAAAAAAATCATTCATAAATGACAAAAAATTCTTCTAAAATTTCTCGACACACTTGTGAGTTACCTTAGAATAAGTTTTCCTATTTTGGTTTCCTCCAATTCTCTTTCTCTTAGAATTAGTTTAACCTCTTCAGAAAAATTATTCTATACTCCCACATCAAACCACCAAATCATCTACTTCGATCTAGTTTATGCAATGTATTCATCTATTATTCCTTTGTCCACAAGTAAGGATGGAATTTGAGTCATCAAAATGTATACATGTTAATTTTATAAATTGAATTTATTTATGATATAGTATTTTGTATTAGATTTTTTTAAATGTAACCAATAAAAAAGATAATTAATTAGATGATAGTTCACTGTAATAATACTTATCTATATTGAATTAAACCATAGAATAAAAAGATCTTAAATTTTATCAAGAAATTTTTAAATCATTGAAAAGTTAATAAATATTTATGTAATGTATTGTTATCATAGTAAGTATACAGAAAAATCTTCATTTCTCATTAAATGTAAACATATACTATTAAAGGTAAAAAAAGAGTTTTATTTTAAGTAATAAATCTAATCGTAATTCATTAATTTTTTAAGATTTAAAATTGAATTAAAAATATGACTGACCAAGGAATTTTTGAATGAAATATTTGATGAAATACTATATATATATATATATATATATATATATATAAAGTATTTTGATATAAAAATTATATAATTTAAATTACACCCATTTATTATATTGTATTATTATTGTGACTGTAATTACTTTTTTTTTTCATTTATAAACAATTGATAGTACCATTTCAATTAGTTACTACCTACAAAAATAACTATAATATTTTCTATTATGTTGATGATAAATATTAAGTGTGTTAGATGCATTTTTCGAGGTTACACTTACAGAACATTAGCAAATTTTTCGATGTTACGCGTACACACTCAAGTAATAAAATATATTAAAAAAATACGCACACAGCAAAGTTATAATATTTAATTATAATAAATTTTCACACCATTTATTAGTTGAATCTTTATTCGGTGCCTAACATTTTCTTGACATTTTAGTAACCCAATCACGTTCCTTTTTTTAATTAAACATTTGACTTTTAACTTAGCTATGTCAAATTGAAACTCAAGTTAAATCACTAGGTTTGTCTGTAAAAGTGATTCAACATGATGTAAATCGCTTTTCAAATAAGCAATTATTGTTTAAAATAACTTTTTAAGTCATTCCCTTGCTAAAATGATTTAACTCATTACGAGCTATCACAACAAAATTTGCTAAACCAATAATTGAAAAGTATAAAAATGAGAAAAATATATAAATATAAAAAGTTCGATGATAAACTATGATAAAAAAAAACAAAATTAAAGAAGTAGTACAAGAGAAAATTTTAAAAATATAATAACATGGAAAAATAATTTTATAAATGATAATTACATATTTAAGTAAAAATAAAACAAAAATAAGTTGACCCAATTCATGTTATTGGTCCACCACCAACTTGTATTAAATGGTTGTCCAAATCAACTTACAAAAAAAGTAAACTAATATTTTTCTTTTTTCCCTTTTTTATTATCATTGTTCTTGTTCTCTTGCATTCCCCTTTCTTTATTATTCTCTTTATTTATTCTCTTCAGTTTTAATATTTTTTTATACTTTCTTGGCATTCCTTAGTCTTTATTTCTTCGTTTTGAACTTCTTCTATTTCTATCATGGCGTAATATTCGTAGCGAGAATTATATTTATTATTAAAACTTTAAATATTTTGTTTGGATAATAATAAAAAATTATAAAAAAAGTTTGTTTAAATAATTCGTTTGTATTTAATATGAAAATTAAATTTATTCTAAGTGATACAATTAGTCAGGAAGATAAAAATTGAAAAACTTGGATTAGAACCAATAAACTTATACTTTGAGTCATGTAATATGTATAGGTGTTTGAAGAAAAGTAATTTACTATTATTAATAAAAAAAATAACAATATATTTTGTAATAGATAATTATTAGGCTGATTGGTGATTAGGGAACAAAGAAAGGAAACTATTATTATGGCAAACACATTTCAACAATATCATAGTTTTCAAAATGGTTGAGCAGGGAGGGCCCAACAAATTAACACAAAAAGACAACGTCACACTAAACATTTTCAAAAGTTTTTCTCTTTAATCATGATTACCAATTGTTTAAAAAAGAATAAGCATTAACTAATTAAAAACAAATATTTACATTATTAAAAAAAAGTATGTACATACATAAAAAATAAAAAAATAATTAAAATATTTCCTCTTAAATTTTCAGTTAACAAATTCAAGCATCTCACATTCAATTGTTTTATACTATCTTACTCCCTGATATCAGTGAATAAAGATATTAGCTGCATGTTAAATAAAGAGGAAAAAAGATATTAATAATGGTTGTTTGGACTATATAAGAGAGAAAATTTAAAAATGATAAGACTTGTTATATTATTATTATTATTATTTATCTATATCAGTTTATTTTTTTTATTCTTTTTATCAAATCAATGAAAATACATAGTTTTTAAAATATTTTATCTCTACTTCGATTTGATACTTATATTTTTCACCACTTATAACAAATATTCTCTTTGTCAACTTTCACTTTAAAAAGAGACTTTTTAAGAACAAATCTTATCTTGTTTCCCATACTTTATCTTTTTAATGGGCCACTAGAGAGTTGGACTTTGAAAAATTGCTTCCTGCACCCTGTCATTTTCTGCCCTCTTCCAAATTCTCCTCGAGCTACACACACGGTAGGTACACGCAGTGAAAATAGTTAGGGTTAATATAAAAAAATGTTAAAAGGACAGAACTGGTATTTTACATGGTTGATGGGGTGCAGGAAGAAAAACAATGGGGTGGAGGAAGTAATTGCCATGAGTTATCCACAAATTAAGAAAAGTGGTCCAATTTCTTTCGGCCCAGTTAGCGTATTTATATACACAGAAATTGAAGGAGTGTTTCATCCTAAACCTCCAAACTTTACTAAAATACTTGTTTAGCCCCTAATTAAGATGTGGTTTAACTTTTGTTAAAACAAAAAAGAATAGTCAAGAATTCTTTTTCAGTTTCAGATTTTTTTTCAACTTTTAGTTTGTGTGTCAGATGTCTTTTGCTCATAGCACCATTCACATTTGCTCTCCTTTCTCTCTCGCAAAGCAGCATTATTTGGTTTCCTTTCTCTTGCACAGCGCCACCATTTGTTGTCCTTTCTCTCGCACAACACTCACGAACTCACAGAAGCTCTTTCTTCTCGTACAGCACCACGCACACAGGTTCAGTTTCTCTTTTTCGCAACAGCTTCATCTTCTTCATTTCCGCATTTCAGAATGTGCTTTTTTTTGGTCTGTTTCGCAGAGGCACAACTTCCTCTTCATCTTCGTTGGTGCATCCCACTGGTCTCCTTCCTCCATTTTTGCTTCGCATTTTCTTAAATTTTTTTCGGGTTTTCTATGTTGATTGATATATACATTGGATGATTAGAAGGTGACTGAAGTGTTTGATTGTAATGTGGGTGTTTGATCTGTGGATTGTTTGACTAAGCATCGGATTTGAAACGTGCAAAGATCGGATGTCCATAACCGATACCGGCTGCATCGGATACCGACATCCGAAACCGGCCTTTCGCGTTTCAACTGCCGATGCATATTGTTTTTTTTTTTTGGTTTTTAATTTTATTTTAGCGTTTTATTTTTATTTTATAATTTGTTACTTTTTTTAAAGAAATATTACTAATTTATATTTATTTAAATATTTTAATTAATTAATTTTTTTTATAAAACAAACCTAAATTGTCAAATAATATTAATTAATTAATTATTGACATAGAATAATAACCTGGAGCTGGAAGCATTAATCATAATACCAAACAGCATGCAATATTTTTGAGATCTTAAATGTGCCTATCAACTCATGGGACAATTTCCACACACGCTTTAGGTGTGTAATTTGTAAGCTTTTGTTGTAAGGACAACAAATGGAACACAGACGTGCTGCTAGTTTTTAGAATCTATCTGAATTCAATCCTTGAGACAGACAAGTTTTTCAAAGTGAAATTATATTGGCTTTAAGAACACATCGGATATGAATATCCGATAGACACCCTTTAGGATATGGACATCCGACATACGTAGACATAGATATGAAAGATGGATAATGATACTCAGACAACATTTTTTTTTATAACATTTGAATATCATTTACGTGTTATTATG
This sequence comes from Vigna reflexopilosa, assembly GCA_027742785.1. Classification (NCBI taxonomy): domain Eukaryota; kingdom Viridiplantae; phylum Streptophyta; class Magnoliopsida; order Fabales; family Fabaceae; genus Vigna; species Vigna reflexopilosa. The sequence continues at coordinate 7,461,546 of CM050918.1, read as the reverse complement.
TGATTGGTCCAAAATTACTTCACAATTAATAATAATAATCATAAACATTACAATGAATCAATCACAGAATGACATGTAGATGATATTCAAATATTGTCAAAAAGATGTTATTTAAGTATCATTATTCATGAAAGATGGGATGTAAGATTTTTTAATAAATCAGAAAGAGAGGTGCAAGTGAAAAGCCTATTAATATATAATCACTTTATTAATTAGGGGTATTTTAGGAAATTAGAAATGCAGAATGAAAAATTTGGAGTTGTAGAATGAAACACCCAAACTGAAGAAGATATCTTCGTGATTGGGCTATGTATATGAAAAAGATTTGAAGAATATTCAACTCTAACTAAGACTCGCTAAAAATAATCCTTAAACCTTTTTTGTACTGCAAAACTTTTGCAATCCTCTAATACTATCTCTCACCCCCAATAAGAGTTAACAGCTAAGAGAGAATCTAATTAACCCTTTGATTATCGTTGACTATTCCATAATTAAATTAATTAAACTACACATTTTTTAAACGAGGTTTCATATTTTTATATTGAAGCAATTTATTAGCATATTACAACAAGAAATTAAGAACACCTAGTACCAGCCGAAGGCACGCCAATATCATTTAAGAATTCAATAATAAAGGGTTATTATAATAATAATTTTGAAATATTAGAAATATATGTTATTTGTTTGAATCGCCCAAAAGAATAATCATGTTTAAACAAAATAAAGAAGAGTTGAATTGATTTCTTCAATAAAATTATCTTTTTAAAAATTTTATCTTAGAATTTGAGTTTACAATTAAAATTGATTCATTTTTAAATAATAACAAGAAAAGTAAAGAGTATAAGAAATGTGAGATTTGTATAAATAATTTTATAGTAATTTGGATTAAAAGATCATAGGTATAGTTGTTAATCTTTCTAAAGAAGGATTAATCAATTACTAAAAATAAAGTAGAACTTACAATTACAGATAAAATAATTTAGGTTTAGAAATTATCTCTCTTGAAGTCACAAGAGATGCAAGATAAACACCTCCTTTTTAAGTCCCATAAAGGATGAAGAAACACATTTTTTAAATTCCTATATTCCTTGAATCCAAAAGGAATGAACACCTTTTTTAAATAACATAAAGGATGAACAACTTACAAATTCTTTCGGTAACAATAGTGACACTCAATACTCATGAATCTACTTGGAGAAAGTTATCGTTTTACCCATAAGATTTTTCAAAACCTCTTTTGATAAGAAAGTTTTTTTAACCGTCACAACTTTAAATGTTTGAGAGAAAAGTTATTTTAGAAACTAAGTTTGGATAAAAAATTAGATTAAGAAATTGAAGAGTCAAGTCGCAATTGCCGCAACAGAAACTTTTCACTCTTTTTTTCTGGATGTGATAATCCATTACGTGAAGGTGATAATCTATTATCACAAAGACTTTTCTAAAAATCGTTTTTCCTATATAATAATCGATTATCACATAAATTTTTCCAAAACATCTTAATTAATTTAGATAATCGATTATCATTATAGTTAATTATAGTTAATCGATTATTATATAATATTTTTTAAACATTTAAAACTTTGCTAAATGAATTTGTAAAAAGTGTTTTTAACTCTTTAAATTAAGTCCTACATATATTCTTTTTGACAAATTACAAAAACTTCAATTCCCAAACATACTAAATTAAAAATCTTCTAATATTTTATATATTTAAGTTATTAAACTTGTTTTTATCATCATCAAAATATTTTTTTTCAACATTTTCTCTTTTATCAACATTATTATTTTGTTATTAAAATGTTACTTAAATATATTTATCTTAGTTATTATTCAAAAGATATTAACATAATTTGTTAACATATTTTCTATACGGGTTTATAGATATATTAGTACGAATTTAACATTATACCCCATATTCAATATTACTTTATATTTCTACGTCGTTCACATATTCTTTAATGACTTAAGTAACGAGGAGTTAAAATCCGATAAGAACTGTTTTTCCTAAAAGAAAATATATTTTATTTAATTTCAAATATTATAAACATCATCATGGGTATAAAAAATCACCGTTTTAAATAGCTTCTTTATTCAAAACTCCAAGAAACTCGTGAACGTTAATAACCTTTATTTTCTTCCCTATCTCATCACATCACATCACATCACATGGGCGTCCATGGATCTTTTTCTCACGTGATTTCGGATTTCGTTAGTTAAATCTGCTAATCTTTCCGGCG